>JAWIIS010000091.1:0-268790 GCA_033682625.1 Helicoverpa zea x Helicoverpa armigera | reverse complement strand
GGACATAATATAGTGCACGAGCATTTGCGCAGACACAGGTGCACTCACTATTCCTTAACTCTCATAGCCCGATGGGACGGTAATCCGACACGACCGGAGAGAGATCAGGACCGTCATTTACGTGCTCTCCGATGCACGGGTGTATCAATCACCAGCTTCCAGGCTCCGGGCTGCTTTGTGAAAGTCTTCTTAAACCCACAAAGCGATTTCGGCCCGACTCGGGAATCGAACCCGAGACCTCGTGCTGAGCAGCCGCACTTGCGACAGCTAGACCAACGAGGCAGTTGCATTTAAAAGTTAATTGAAGTCATATTAAAAATATAACATAAAATATAATCATTAAATATATAGCAAGTAACAGGATTTATTTATTAGAACAACTGCCACTATGATGGCATTTGAGGTACATAACTTTTTGGCGGTCTCTGATCGGTCAAAGCGTGTTACGCCATGCGTACTTCCCTCCCCGCCCTCGCATCGCGTAAAATATAGCTTTATTATCAAATTGCCCTACTGCCATGTAGCAATATAATAATGCCCGTGCAATGTGATAAATAATGAAGCTAAGATAGTTATTAATCACTTGGCCCGATAAAGCTGGGCATTATTCATAATGCTCGGGCATTATAAATAATGCCCGAATTAATCACATGGTCCATAACATATATATCATTCATGTCAATAAATAGTATTCCTTTACTCGTCTCTTGAATGCACCCAACGATGGGCTTTCGCGTATCGAGTGTGGAAGGGAATTCCACAGTCTCACAGCACGAACAGTGAGCGCTTCGGTTTGATATAAATCGAACCTTTTAAATAAATTAATGATTATAGAACTAAATTAGTCATTTGAAATAATTATGTGTCGAGTGTATTTATTCGAGTAATCGATTTTCATTTAAAATCTAAAGTGGCAACATTGGTGTTGGTGTCTCAAATTGAATTGTCATTGTCAAAAAGTCCAATGTCAATTGGATGTATGTTGTGTTTGTTCATTGCGATTTGAATATTACAGTTTTTTTGTGTTGATCGAGTCCTATTCTCCACAGTAATTGTGATATTCATTGTAACTATTTGTTAATTCTTGTTTTCAATCACTATCGCTGACTTTAATGTGAAATTGTGAATCTTAAGGGGTCTACACACCAAAGCCGCTGATGCCGGCGGCACAGCGCGGCGGCCCAACCCGCCGGCCTTATTTTAAATAAGGCTGGCGGGTTAACCCGACGGGCTGTGCCGCCGGGTCTGGCTTTGGTGTGTAGACCCCTTTACGCCAGGACGTTTTTACGCCAGGAAGTTTTCACTTTGTTTGAAGTTTGTGAGTGATTCGTATTTTGATGTAAGAAAAAAAAAAGAAACGGTTAACTGCACGTCGGGAGCGAACTTTGACCGCCCGGGCCGTACAAACCCGACTGCGGCAATCGACAGGTACCCAAGTCAGTGACCAAACTATCCGAAATCGACTCCACGAAGATGGCCAACGTTCCAGAGTACGAGCAGTTCGACTCAAACTGACTAGGGCTCATCGTGCAGCACGTTTAAGGTTCGCTCGGGAACATTTAGTCTGGACCATGGAGAACTGGAGCTCGGTTCTTTTTACAGACGAATGTAAGGTCAAGTTTTACAGTGATGACAAACGAATACGCGTGTGGAGGAAACAAGGCGAACGATTTTCAGAACCTTGCATCCATGGAACAGATCGTTTTGGGGGTCCAAGTGTTATGGTGTGGGGTGGGATTAGCATGATGGGCAAAACAGAGCTTGTAATTCTGGAGGAAGGTTCTGTAACAGCCTCCAGGTACGTTGAGCGAGTCATCCAACCTCACGTCATCCCATTTTCACAAAGAGTGGGTGCTGGTTTCGTGTTAATGCAGGATAATGCTCGTCCCCATACGGCTCGCATCACACAAAGAGCACTTTCTGAAGCCAACATTTCTGTTTTGCCATGGCCTGCAATGAGCCCCGACCTCAATCCCATTGAACATTTATGGGATCAACTGAAAAGAAGCCTCAAGGAGAACCATAGCCAATTGAACAGTCAACAGGAGCTCATAAACGCGCTAAAACTCTGTTGGGAACGAATACCAGAGCAAAATGTTACCCACCTGATCGAAAGTGTACCAGATAGGCTCAGAGAGTGCATTCGGAGTAGAGGAGGCCCTACTCGTTACTAACAAAAACATTGCTCAAGCATTATTTGCAAAAAAAAAATGTTAGGTTGAGTTTACTGTGCTCATTATTTTATTGCAATTTCCCTAAAAAGTGATTTTTGTGTGTATTTTTTAAGAAAATAAACATTTTGATTAATGATTATGCTGAAACAATTTATTTATACCTAGCCTAAGCGCATCAAACCAAAAATAACAAATAAGTATGACTACTTTGTAACCACAGCCTAAACATGTAGTGGGCCCTATTTTGTTTTGAGTAGTTTAAATTGTGACTTGTGACAATGCATATAAACTTGTAAAATACAATTTTGACACAGCCGTTTTAGTGGTCCACATTGGGTGAGTATATTTACAGTAATTTTAACTAGGTAGTTTCCGTAAACATATAATACGCTCATATCAGAAAACTGAAAACTTAAGCCGACCCCAACATAGTTGGGAAAAAGGCTCGGAGGATGGAGTGGGCGATAAATGAAATAAAATTTAGAACCATTTCTTATTGATATAAATTAAATTGATAAAATTAAATTGATAAAATTAAATTGATTAAATAATAGAAATGTTAGCCTTAGTCATATCAAGCTTCCGTTGCGCATCTACCAAGTACTGCCGTAAACGTCTCCTAAAACTATCGACTGTGTTCATAACTCTAATAGGTGGCGGAATATTGTTCCATACTTTCGCTGCTGCATATCGGAAGCTCCCTCTAAACGCCGTGGTTCGATGTGGCGGGATGCAAAGTTGTTTCGAGCATTGTCTTCTAGCGCATGTACGGCTGTCATTAATCCAACTCAGCTTACCAAATAAGTAAGTTGGCTGTTGGTACTTAATGACACCAAAGAGAAGACATGCTAAATGCAGCTTACGTCTTGATTTCATTTTGAGCATGGCGTTTTTGTTGAGGAATGGCGTGACATGACCTCTTGGGGGAATCTTGTAACAGAAGCGCGCACAGGCATTTTGCACTCTCTGTATGAGTCGCTCGGTGCGAGCTAATAGACGCGGCCCGTAGACTGCGTCGACGTAGTTTAATTTAGACAGAACAAGCGATTCGACGAGTTGTTCGCAAATCGTCTCTGATTTTTTTTTTTTTTTTTTTGGTATGGCATCTCGCAGTTCAGCCTAGGAGGCCGTGTACTGCTTAACCGGACTTTTCCCTGTGGATGCCTAGAATTTAAGGCCTCCAGCCAGGGGCGTAAAACAACTTATAAACTAAGCGACTGCGCTAAGGGTACCCCCTGTGGGGTCGGACCTCGGCTTAGGGCGTCGCTGGGGAGGCAGCAAAGGGACAGGCTGGATCATATGATCATTATTATTAAATGGGGAATTTAAAGCTACTGGCTCAGCTCGCGGGCTGGCTCGATGAGCAAGGGTCGGGAGGACAGAGAACGGGACGTCGCGGCGGACCTCGGCGGCGAGGTTTGTACGAACGCGGTTTGTGTTTGTGTAGGGTGCTAGTGAGTTTACTACTCTCTTGGAGGACAGTTATCTCATCGTCAGGTTCTAGAAGGGCATGCCTAGGGCGGCGAATCCTACTGATGCGGGAGGGAGTGTAATTACTGGCTGACACGATAAGTGAGTTATCGTGTTTCTCAGCGCGTTCGAAGTACCGTATGGCGGCACGCTTCATATACTGGCGGATGGTAGGGATTTTTAAGTCGACATGAAGAATCTCATTTCGAACATAATAGGGAGCTCCTGTGATTTTCCGTAAGGCACGGTTTTGAAGGGCTTGCATTCTGTGAAGGCGGCGATGGCTTGCCTGTGCGAACACAGGGCAAGCATACATCATGACGGGGCGTATGCACGATCCGTAGAGGCGTAACTTGGATTTAAGAGATAATTTGCTCTTTGAATTGAGCAAGAAGTGCAATCTGCCGTACACAAAGGCTGCTCTAGAGCGCACCTTACGTATGTGCTCGGCGAATGAGAGGCGCTGGTCTAAGATTACACCTAGATATTTGGCATGCTCCTTCCAAGGAATCGGCCTACCAAACATGGTGACTGACGGGGGCGCGGGAGGAAGCCTACGGCGGGGGCTCGAAAAGAGTATGGCCTGGCTTTTGTCGGGGTGGAGTTCGATTCTCCATAGCCTAGTCCAGACACCTAGGGTGTTGCAATAGGCTTGGAGATGTCTCACTATGGCGGCTTGGCTGCGGCCTGAGCAGTAGATTGCCGTGTCGTCGGCGAATAGGGCTAATTGAACATGCTTGTTCTTAGGAATATCGCTAGTGTATAGCGTGAAGAGGATGGGGGAGAGTACCGAGCCTTGTGGGACGCCAGCTTTTATAGGGTGGGCCGAAGAAAGAGTGCCGTCTATGCGATAGCGAAAGGTGCGATTCGACAAAAAGTCTCGTAAGATGACGACGACACGGTCTGGGACACCGAGTTGGTAAAGCTTGTAAATCAAGCCTTTGTGCCAGACTTTGTCGAATGCCTTTGCTATGTCGAAGAGAATCGTGCCGGTGAGTTGGCCACGTTGGAATCCGTGGCTCACACCTTCCACGATGCGGTGGACTTGTTGGACACAAGAGTGATGGGTTCGAAAACCAAACTGTTCTAATGGAATAAGACTCTTTGCTTCGACGTAATCTTTGAGACGCTTATAGATAAGTATCTCGTAGATCTTGCCGAAAACATTGAGTAAACTGATAGGGCGATAGCTGGACGGGTCTGATTTTGGTTTACCGGGTTTGGGAATACCGATTACGGTTGCCTCTTTCCATGCCTGTGGGAACAGGTTATGGGTCATGGCGCAATTGAAGATCGCGGTCATGAGCATTACGAGGGAAGCGGGTAGGATTTTGAACACTTTATTGGTTATTCTATCTGGGCCCGGAGCTTTACGGGGTTTGAGACGTTTGATGATCTCTGCCACTTCGTCTGGAGTGACGGGAGGCAAGGGATCGTCGGGGTCTTCTTGCGGTGGTAGGGAGGATCTGCGCTCGACCTCGGCTTCGACCTTTAGTAGGTGAGCCGGGTCGACCGGTTGGGTACTAGGCGAGCATTGAGCCTCGAGGCTGTCGGCCAGACATTCCGCTTTTTCATCGTCCTCGAAGGCGATGGAATTGTCGGGGCGTTTGATCGGCGGGGTGGAAGCTACTTCATCGGATTTGAGTTTCCTTTGAAGCTGCCAGAAGGCTTGATGAGTCGGCTCGAGTTCGCTCAGCGTCTTGTCCCAGCGCGTTTCACGCATCTCAGCAAGGCGTTCCTTTACAGCACGCTGTAAGTTACGCATGTGAGACTTGTTAGCGTCGCAGGGAAAAGTACTGTAGGCACGGACAGCCGCGTTCTTCTCGGTCACCAGAGCACGCACGTCATCCGGGAGCTTGAAGCGATGAAAGCTCGTCGCTTCAACTCTACGTGAACACTTGTCCACGGTGGATTGTACGTGCTCGGTGAACGAGCCGATCGCGCCCGTCATGTCAGCGACTGAGTTGATTTCATCGGGAATTGATTCTAACTGGGCGGAGGAGGATTTCAAGCTTTCGCTTAGCATTCTCCAGTCCGTGACAATCTGGGTGGGAGGAGGGCGATCCGGGTCGAGTGGGCCTGAGCGCGAGGCTAGTTCCACAAGAACCGGTCTGTGGTCGGAGGTGAGCTCGTGTAGTACCTCGATCGAATGTAAACGTAAGTTTACGTTCTTGAGGAGCGCTACATCGAGAACGTCGGGAAGGTGGTCGACTATATTAGGAAAGTGAGTGGGATGCATCGGAGCGATGACGTCGAAGTTGAGGGATTCACACTGATTGAATAGCAACCTGCCTCTTGGAGAAGTAGTGTTGCTATTCCAGGCGGGATGTTTGGCGTTTAGATCGCCTGCTATTATTACAGAGTCGCTCAGGCCTAGTAAGGCTCTGAGATCGTTCGTGAAAAGGATCGGGTCGTAGGACTGAAAGGATGAGGACGTGGGAGGGCAGTAGGCCGATACGAGAGTGATCGACTGGTGCTGGGACATGGCTAGTCGACAGATCGAGGCTTCAATGCAGCTTAAGTCGGGGGGAGTGATCTCTACACAATGTAGCGATCTTTTATAATAGATAAGCGTGCCGCCTTTGTGGCGTGTGATCCTGTCATTTCTAATTAACTTATAGTTAGCTATATTAGGGCCTTTAGGAAGCTTTAGGAAGGTCTCTTGTACGAGAAGAATGTCTATCTTATGGGATTGTAGGAAGGCGGAAATCTCGTCGCGTTGGCCGAGAATACCGTTGGCATTATAATAGCCAAGCCTAAGGGAATGGGGTTTAATTTTGGATGTATTATCCATTTTTATTTCCTAAAGTGAGGCAGGTTTTGAACTGCCTGGGCGACGTCTGAATACTCCTGCATAACGGAGTAGAGTTTGATAAGGTCGCCATTGCTGGCGACTATCTCCCTCGAAAGTTGTTGAGCTCTGTCGCTTGTAAATACACTGAACGTGCTCAGTATAACGTTCATAGAACTGAGCGCTGATACTGGGCTAGAAGAAGGCGCGATCGCTTGCGCTTGCGCGGGCTTGGCGGCTATAGGAGCCGCGGAGGGCGCGGAGGGAAGGACGGGAGGGACGCGAGGTAAGCTCGCGGGCGCCGCGGTGGAATTATTCACCGGGGCGGGAGTTGGCTGGGGCTGAGTTGGCCTCGGGGTTGGAAGGGCTCTCTGATGGTTGAGAGGGTTCCATGGGGAGGGCCGTTGTGGGCTGAGACGCTCGGGTAGGTAGCCTCGCTGATGGGCTTTCCCTTAGCTGGCGGGCGTTTGCACGCTTGGCCAGCTTGGGAGACGTTTTTGGGGCCTTTGGGCAGCCGCGGTAGTTGGCGGGATGACCTGAGGCGCCGCAGAGTACACAGCTCGGAGGCTCGGTGCACAGAGTGCGGTCCTTGGGTCGCGGGCAGTCGGAGGTGCCGTGTTGGCCTAGGCATTTCACGCACCTAGGCTGGGCGAAACAGTTGCGCTGTGAGTGACCCCACAGTTGGCAACGGTGGCATTGGGATACAATGCCAGATCTATTTGGCTTCTCGATTGAGATGCCGGTTAAATTACACACCGATTTGATGTTAAAAATCGGGTGGATTTTAGAGGGACACGGCTCGCATACTACGAGCACCATGTCGAAGGCGTGGCCGCTGCGAGCGCGGTGCATCCTATGAACTTGCGTCGCAGGGATGTTTTGTGACTTAAGGTCACTTAAAATGTCATCCGAAGGGATTTCCTTCGGAATACGGGTAATGACGACCCGGAGAGGTTTTTCCTCGGGGAGGGAGTATGTGTGGAACGAAATGTTCCTCGCTCTTAGCGCTTTAGTTATCTCCCTATAGTCGTCTGACGTAGGGAGGACGATTTTTATACCGTTGCCGGTATTGGAGGCCGATCTGTAGTTGATCTTACGATCAACACACAGCTTGGACACTTCGGTCCATTTTGCCTTGTCCTGTAAGTATACAGGCGGCGGAGGTTTGGTTTTTGGTGCGCTTTTGGGCTTAGCGGCACCTTGGGAGGAAGTGACCTGCGAGGTCGAGGGTGACGGGGCGGGGGATGCTGTAGACACAGCGGGCGGGCTAGGGAGAGGAGATGCGGCAAGGGCGATGGTCTTGCGCGCCTTGTCATTATTTTTGTTCTTTTTCCTCTTACCTCCCAGTACGACGGTGAAGTCGTCATCGGAGGAAGAGGAGTCGGAGGGCTCGGAGGGTTGAGCATCCTCTGGGACGGGTGAGGCAGAGCGGGAGGACGAGGTGTCCATGCATTCGGCGTCGACGTTTGACGCAGGTGCACTCGCCTGAGTAATTTCCATTGTCTGTGAGACAATTGGATTAGGAACAATGGTCGAGTGCAGCTGGGCATCGACCATTGTATTGGGGATTACCGTTTCCGCTAATGCGGTGGTTTTCCCCGAAGAGACAATTATAGGCTCAACAATGGGGCGCGACACAGCTGCGCCGGCCTCCTTTGTTGAGCCGTTGTCGGTAATAACACAATAGCGCGCTAGGCGCGGGTCCTTGATATCAAGGTTATTTATCAAGTCGCCATATTTGGCGACAATGTCTTGGTCCTTGAGGAGGACCTCGAAAAAGAATTTAATAACTTCGGTAGTCATTTTCCCGTGAGGGAAGAGGGCTACCGAGCTAAAAGAGGTGGGGGCCTAATTATAAAAGCCTAACAACCTATCTCCTATCTCCCCGGGTGGATGGGCCCGGGGATGTGTAACCCTCCCTGCCGGGTATAGGCAGGGAGGTGAGTACCTATTGGTGAGCCCTAAGCTTGTAAACCGTTCGCCAGTCTTATTTTGCGAACGGGCCCTAGCCAGTCTAGTGCGAAGGGTATAGAGATACCCAACCGACACCAGGTGTGTAGCTGTGAAAGCAAACCAGATGCAAGGCACGACTAGGAGATCCCCCAAGGCCGAAATCCGAGCTCCCGTCCAATTGACTGCCTTGCCCTGAAGGGTTTCGGCGGGTGTGATTGGGTCAACACCCTCTCGGCTTCGTTGGCACCGTATGGTTTCAACCGAGAACCACGAAACTGTGGCTTTTACCCAGAAGGGGTCAAGTGAATTTACTTGACACAAACGTTTTAGAAACAGGATAATCGTCCGCCGCTTTGAAAAAAGCAGCTTTAGATTGATATATTGGTAGTCGGCAGAGCGACTACGGTGAGCGTTACGTCGGGCGTAACAAAGACAAAAGTCGTAAACGGGCGAGCGCAGAGCGACACGTCCGTACACGACGAGAGTCAGAAGTCTTTTTTCATCGTCTCTGACAGAAAAGGTCTGATTTTATAAAGAATTTTCAGACGATAGAAGCAGTTCTGTACCGAAGTAGCCACGTGCTTTTCGAAACGCAGACTACTGTCCATATTTAAACCAAGATTACGCGCCTCGTCTACTCGCTCAATGGGTTCACCCATCAGTTGAAGATTGAGTGTTGGTGGAAGTCTTTTCAACTGCTGCTTTGTGCCAAATACCATATATTTTGTTTTGGCCGGATTAAGGGCCAAACAATTTTCCTTTGACCAGACGGCTATTCTGTGAAGGTCTTCATTTAGGTCAGTTATAGATGTTTTATAGTCATCTGGTTCAAAAGACAAGTATAACTGTACATCGTCAGCATATATGTGGTATTTACATTTTCGGAGGCAGTTTACAATATCGGCACAGTACAGTATGAAAAGAACAGGACCCAATATAGATCCCTGTGGCACCCCTTTATCGACCAAAGTAAGGGCTGATGTCACAGTGCTTCCGTCGCTTTTGCTAAGTTGTACTTGCTGCCTCCTGTTGGTGAGGTAGCTTTCAAACCATTTTGTGGCAGCATCATCGAACCCGTAGAATTTTAGTTTTGAGAGAAGCAGCGAATAGTTTATTGAATCAAATGCCCGGGAGAAGTCCAATAGAACCAATACTGTACACATACCCTTATCTTGAGCGGCTAGAATATTGTCCGTTACATCCAATAAAGCTGTTGCTGTACCGCGTTGTTTACGAAAACCGGACTGTAAATCAGGTAAAATGTGACTGGCTTCCAAAAAATTTGTTAGTTGCCGACAAACTACTTTTTCCAGAACTTTAGATAAACAGGGCAATATACTGATGGGCCGTAAATCTTTAACATCAACTGGGTTTGTATTCTTGGGTAGGGGCTTAACGAGGGCAATTTTCCATAGATCAGGGAAGGTGGAAGATGAGATGGAAGAGTTTATGATGTGAGTTATGGTTGATAATGTTTGTGGAAGCGTTAAATTCAACATCGTTAAGGTTATATTATCATGACCTTCAGCGTTCGACTTTAGCTTACGTATTATATGTGAGATTTCAAGCTCTGAAACCGGACACGAAGTGAAAATTGCTTCACTGTACCTATTAGTTCTATAAAATACAAGTTTTTGAGCACTAGCCACTGGATCACCAGGAACATTTAAAAAATGACGATTTATATTGTCTGGGTTATTTAAATGAGATGGAAGGTCTTGTCTCTCTTTAGCCGTCGAAACTGTAGATTTTAGATTCTTCCACAATAAAGTTGGATTATTAATTTTATTATTTATATTATACTTAAAATATGCCACCTTTTCGCTCCACAAAGAACTTACTACCAACGACTTAAGCTGTTTATAGTAATCCTTTTTTGTTTGTGACTTATTGACTCTATAGTTGGCTAAAGCTTGGTCCCGCAGTCTCATCATTAATTTAATATTTTCTGTAATCCAGGGGTATGAGACTTCCTTGATTACGCATGTCTTGACCGGTGCATGTTTATCAAATAGCGTAATAATTAAATGATTAAAAGTATAAACCATTTCATTAACGCTGGCTAACGTAGATATACTTTCAGTGTTAAAGTTATTAAGATCAGCATTGAAGGGATCCACGCATATACTTTTAAACGGTCGATATTTACAAACGTATGGCTTAGGTTTGGTGCTCCTTATGTTAAACTCGCTAACTATAATGGAATGGCCGTTAAACGAACCGAATGCTTCCACAGATGTGCGAGTGGCCTTTAAGTCGGTACACAACAAGTCTATGAGCGTTTCGCTGTTGCCTGTAAAGTGAGTAGGGGAGGTGACCAACTGAGTGAGATCAAAGCACTTTAGAAACTCGACAATTTTTTTCGATTTGCTTTCATTTGGAACTAACATATTAGGGGTTAAAGTATGAAATTGCCGTTTTATTCTAGTAGGTTTTTGAATTGCCATAGAGTCTTCATGGTTTGAGGTTTTCGAATGGAACTTTTTTCACGTGGTTTCTGTGATGTTCTTCTTTTAAAAAATGTGAAACATTTGATTATCGATGTTCAATTGTTTTTGTTATTCAACTTGAACAAGAAAGATGGATACTGCGAAAATTTGAGTAATTTTTGAATATGAGTTCCGACGCGGGATTGAACGGCAGAAACAGCCCGCAATATCAATGCTGCATTTGAAGAGGTGTCTGCTAAAGAACGCGCCGTGCGATTTTGGATTAAACGCTTTCGTGGTGGAAACTTCGACTTGAAGAACGAGCCATGAGAAAGACCGCCTGACAGGTGATTAACGAGAAATTAAGAGAGACGGTGAACGCCGATCCTAGTCAAACTACCCAGATACCCAGCCGAACACCGAATAATGTTGAAAAAATTAGCAGTAAAACAGCCACGACTCATGAATCGACCTTCACCGCTATTGCTCCATGACAACGCGAGGCCTCATACAGCAAAATAAACCGTTTTAACTCTTCAGGAACTGCAGTTGGAAACTATTCGTCTTCCTCCATATTCGCCAGACCTTGCTCTAACGGACGACCATTTTTTTTTGTGATTTGGACAATTATCTACGTCACAAGAAGTTTCTTCCCAGGAGGCAGAACAAAATTCTTTCACACTGTTTGTGCAGTCTAGATCCTCAGAGTTCTATCGTAAAGGCATAAATGACCTTCTTATTAGATGACCGCAATGTATAGATAATAATGGCAACTATTTTGATTAAATAAGTTTGTTAAAAATTAAAAAAAAATCCAATTTAGGTTTTCAGTACAAATCGGCAATTTCATACTTTAACCCCTATTATTAACATTAAAATCACCAAGCAAAATAAAATGATCACAACCCCCCAACGTACTTATAGTATCCGTAACGGCATCTATGAAAAGATCAAGGTCGAGCCAAGGTGGTCGGTATGCTGTACCTATAGCGATCTTCATCCCGTTGATGGAGAGTGTCAGCCACATCTGTTCCACCGATTCGAACCGGGGATCGACAGCGTTAGTCCACGTTCGCGCGCTCAGTCCCCGGCGTAAATAAAAGCCAACACCCCCACCACGGCCCGAGCGCACGCTCGCTGGTCGCGGCGCGTGACGCAGACGATAGCCCGGCACTCGCGGAGCGCGCCCTTCCTCGCCCGCGCGCAACCACGTCTCATTAATGGCCATGATATCGAACTGGTAGTTCTCAAAAGCTGCAATTAAGTCATCATGTCCAGTGCCAAGCGAACCCGCGTTGAGAAATCCTAACTTTAAACATTTATTTTTTCTAGTCATCACAACATCCTATTTCATTTTCCAAAGATAACATAAATACAAATGCAGTTCGAGGCGGCATTGCTACAACTTCGCAAGACAAGCGCAAACGGAATATGGATATGAAATTGCGAGAAAAGAAGCATAAAAGCAATATATCGCACAAGAAACGGGTACAGTAATATAAAATAACAATGTGAGCACTACATAACTGTGATAAAACATATATCTTAAAAACAATGGAAACAATGCTACGAGTGATGATGTCCTCCTAGCCGATTATCGGCTACGGCGGCTGTTCTCATGTAAGGAGATTAGCCAACTACGCAGGACATATTATAGTGCACGAGCATTTGCGCAGACACAGGTGCACTCACTATTCCTTAACTCTCATAGTCCGATGGGACGGCAATTCGACACGACCGGAGAGAGATCAGGCGCAGGACCGACATTTACGTGCTCTCCGATGCACGGGTAAACGAGTATTCTCATCACAAAGAACACATCTTATTGAATTTGTTCGCGACAGACGCATCCGTGCGCCGCGAGTGCAAAATCATAATGCCTAAGTGTTCGTGTATGCGCGTTACTATTTATACTCTAACAATTTTGTGATGAGGGTAATGAGCAAAAAGTGCCGTGAGCCGCGCCAAGGTATGTTTTTCACGTGCACCCTCCTTCTAAATTGTTATAGAATTCTGTTCAGATTTTGATAGTGCTTTAATTTGTAAATTATAGTGTTTTTTGATGCCAAATTGTAATAGTTTTGTAGCGGTAACCTTAACCTACCTAATTATGTATAATTAACCTAATAGTTCTGCCGTTTAAGGCCTGATTTACCCATGTAAACATTTCCCGATAGCAAAAATCCTAGACTTTCATTAGTGAAATAGTGTTTAACTGAAAGCCTAGGTCCCATTGTATAGAAAATAACTTAATTTATAGAAATATTGTTGATAGTTTAAGTTATAGAACAATAAATGATGTTTGTGTTTTGACTTTCATTTCACATGCAAATAAACAATACTAGGGCTTAGGTCACATTGTTAGGATTACTATCGCCAGATAGCCCATGAAATGCCCTAACACACACTACCTTTCGTATTGAGATAACCCCCATAGTTTGTTTTTTATCTCGAGATAGTCTCCACATAAGGGCCGATTTCACATAGTTTTTTATAGTTATTCGGTTATAGTATTTCAGCCCTGAAGGTATGCAGGGTGTGTGTGGTATAGTTCAGTAGCGCACGTCATGGGGCGTCTGACGCTACGTGTCCTGTAATGATATCATGTACCAATTGTTTGTAATACGGCTGTTAAATTGAAAGGTCAATAAAACTGAGGTTGGTCGGAGGGACGAGAAATCGAGGTGCTCGTCACGGTAAAGTTTCGAGCTCATTCGGTGCGCAAGCGCCGCCGTACAAAGTCGTAGTCATCGGTATAGATTTTTGATAGTATAACAAGTAAATAGTGAAAAGTAAATAGTGTAATTGTAGTATGGTAAGTACGTCGAAGCTCGTCCCTTCAAGACTCCTGAAAAATAGATGAAGACTTATTATTTCACCGGCATCCCTGAACCTATAGTAGCAGAGAGTCTAGAACCCGTCTAAACGTATTCTTGTTTCTGAAATTCCTGTTTCTCGCCACATCGTAAATACAGTCCACTCGCCCAGACGTCCAAGAACCAGCGACCGACGGGGCGTCAACGTCTCGAAGCCACCCCATAGTACCTGCTTCTGAGCTACGTCCGTCCCGCACATCCGTTTGGTCCTTGCGACCCGGATCGCCTGGGAAGCGAGCCAGGAACTTCAGCTGAAGATACTGAAGAGTTGTAAACAGCAAGTATGCCTGTGACAAGATCGCAAGGAAGAGCCGCTCAAGCCTGGATCATCGACGCCAGACCGGGCCGCCGCACACCCCCCATCGTGCACGACCAGCCGCCGTTCTCTCCAACCACCACCGAGGGGAGTGAGCAGCCCCCCCCCTCCCCCGAGGGGGGGTGAAGACCTACCCTGCCCCGCAGCTGAGAGGGGAAGTGAGGCACCGCCCTGCCCCCCTGCCCCGCAAGGGGGGTGAAGACCGACCGCGCCCCCCTACCCCGCGAGGGGGTGAAGAGCGACCAGCGCCGTTGTCGTTGATGCAGACTGAAGCGTCGTCATCACTGAGGCCGCCTGGAACCAGTGCTGAAGAATATAGTTCAGGAGGAACACTGAAGGCTTGCGACAAGACATACAACCGAGCTGTACCGTTGACTACCCGGGTTGACGCCCGTACCGAACTTAAGGCACCGTCGCACAGATCGACGGCATCAAATAGAAAAATTAGAAATGCGCGTGAAGACTTATTGAAGATTAAGTTGGAGCTAGCGCAAATAGCACTTCAGAGGGCCGAGGAAGAATCGGACGACGATTATATGGATGATAGAAATTCCAATGAAGAGTACATCCGTTCCTGGTTGGAGGAAGCTCCGGAACCAGACCCGCAGGACGCCGCCGCTGAGGGAGGACATAGACCACCAGATACCCTGGACCTGCCCGAGCCCCCCCCCTCCGCGGTTATAGTGAATCCGGTCCTGCGTGGAATAAGTACTGCTCCTGGAAGAGTCGCCGCCGCCGAGGGAGGACATAGACTGCCGGGTACCCTGGACAAACCAGAGCCCCCCCCCTCGAAGACCATAGATACTGAAGCCCTTCCATCAATGAAGAAACCAGTTGAAGATACTGCAGGGGGTGAAGGGCTCCGTCCGTTTATCACGGAACTCACCTCCGCCATCGCATCGCTAGCCGGGAATAGAAGCGAAGAGAAACCGGTGTACCACAACCCTGCTGCATCGAAAGTCATCATGACGCTGCCGAACTTCAGTGGATTGCATACAGAATGGCTATCGTTCCGCGCCATCTATGAGACAACGCGACCATATTTCAACGATGTGGAGAATACGGCGAGGCTGAGAAGAAGCCTGCGAGGAAGAGCGCTTGATACAGTTAGTTCCGAGCTTATCGGCAACGCCAGGCCAGATGACATCATGAAGGAGCTGGAGCTTCAGTTTGGCCGCCCCGACTCAATAGCGCAAGCGGAGACAGACAGACTGCGCGGGCTGCCACGCTGCGGAGAAGCACCGAAGGACATCTGCACTTTCGCCAGCCGTGTACGAAGTGGCATCGTCACACTGCGAGCGCTGAAAAAGGAACACTACCTCATGAACGCCGAGCTTATGCGCATCCTCACAGAGAAGCTGCCGAACTCGCTACGTGTACAGTGGTACAAGACATATACTGAGAAGTACCAGTCAACGCCGGACTTGAGTCTCTTCAGCGACTTCATCACCGAACAAGCTCGCTACTGCAGCGCGTTTGCACCGCCTGAAAACATCAGTGAAGCTACTGGACTTAGACGTGTGACACAGAGAACACACACCACTATAGACAAGAAGCCCGCATCGAAGTGCCGCATCTGCGAGATGGATGGACACCGATCGCTAGACTGCCACAAGTTCGTGAAGGCTTCTGCGGACAAGAAGTGGGAACTAGCCAAGCAGCACAACCTGTGCTTCCGCTGCCTCCGCCATCGTCAGCACGGACACAGATGTCAGAAGAAGAGATGTGGAATCGAGGGCTGCACTGCATCACACCATCATCTGCTTCACTACAAGAAGAAGGCGAGCACTACTGAAGTTGCACAAGAAGCGCAAGAAATAGTCGCAAGTTCACGCAACCACACAAATCAAGCGTTCCTGAAAATCGTTCCGGTGCAACTGTCCGGACCGGCGGGAGAAGTGCGCACCTACGCACTGCTGGATGACGGCTCAACCGTGTCACTGATTGACGAAGAGCTAGCAGACATGATCGGTGCAGAGGGACCAGTCGAGCCGATGAAAATAGGCGCCATCAGCGACGTGACTATCGACACGCCCACGTCGAAGAGAGTTGACCTCACGCTATCGACCTGCCATAGGAAGAAGATACCCTTCAGGGCGCGCACCATACCACGCCTGCACCTGTCGCCGCAGTCAATCAGCAAGGATGACATCGCCGACTGCAAGCACCTGTTTGACCTAGCAGATCAGCTGACGTACAACGCAGGGACGCCGAAGATTATCATCGGGCAAGACAACTGGCATCTGCTCCTAGCAACAGACATCAGAAGAGGGCCCCAGCATCAGCCGATAGCATCGTTAACTCCCTTGGGCTGGGTGCTGCATGGTGCCCGCACTAGGACGCAGGAACAGCAGGTGCACTACGTCAATCAACTGAATAGCGCCGAGGAAAACATAGACAAGCAAACCGGAGAAGCTTCGTATAGTTCACGACGCAGCAGCGAAGACAAGAGGGATGTCACTGAACGACTACCTGCTCACGGGTCCGGACTTGCTGCAGTCACTGCCCGGCGTGATGATGCGATTCAGACGTCACCGCGTCGCCGTCTCCGGAGATATCACTGAAATGTTTATGCAGGTGAAAGTAAAGCCAGAAGACAGAGACGCTCTCCGATATCTGTGGCGAGGAGAGCGGCGGGAGGGGGCGCCTGAAGAGTACCGAATGACGTCAATAATATTCGGCGCAGCAAGTTCACCGTGTACAGCAATATTCGCTAAGAACTGGAATGAGAAACGCCATGCGAACGAACACCCAGAAGCAGTAGAAGCAATAGTCAAGAATCATTACATGGACGATTACCTGTATAGCTTCAGAAGTACAGAAGAGGCGACGCGCACAATCAAGATAGTACAAGAAATACATAGTAAAGCGCACTTCGACCTAACGAAATGGGTATCCAACAGCGAAGAAGTGCTGCGTGAATTGGTACCGGGCCAAGAAACAACACAGATTGTTAATCTTGGAAATATAGAAAACACAGAGAAAGTACTCGGCGTGATATGGAAGCCACACACGGACGAGCTGAGCTTCAACTTAAAACTCGCGCGCCTACCTACTGGCCTGCTCGACAAGGAAACGCCCACCAAGAGAGAGGCGCTCAAGATAGTTATGTCGCTGTACGACCCGCTGGGCCTCGCCTCACCTATAACAATCAGGGCGAAACAAATACTACAAGAAGCCTGGAGGCGGGGAGTCGACTGGGATCAACCTCTCGATGAAGAACTATCAAGCCAGTGGAGGGCGTGGATAAGTCATCTCGAACAGCTGAAGAACGTAAACATACCGCGCTGTTATCCTGGGTACAGCGAGGCTACAGAAATACAAGTACACGTGTTCACCGACGCCAGTGAGAAGGCCTACGCTACGGCGGTGTACTGGAGGTCAACGACCCGTGACAACAACGTTCGTCGCACATCGCTTGGCCGCCATAGAGGAAAATAGCAGAGTCGAAGAGTGGCGCTGGGTGCCTACAAAGAGCAACATAGCCGACGCCGCCACCCGCGACGTCCCGACGCACTTTCACACCGACCACGAGTGGTACTGCGGCCCTAAGTTCCTCTACGACGACCCATCGACATGGCCGACCGAGTCACCAGCTGACAGTCAACCGACAGGCGAGGAGAAAACAGTCACGCTCATACAAGCGGGCGCAGCAAACCTCATAGACGTCGTTCCCGACCCCGCTCGATTTTCAAGATGGGAGCGATTGCTGCGCGCCACAGCCAGAGTACTACAGTTTATATCGTTATGTAAAAAACAACATACAGAAAAAACGTTCTACAAGCGAACAAAGAAAAACAAAGAAAACGATCCTGATTGGTCGAGAGCGGCGCGAGCGCCCCGCGCGCCCGCCGAAGCTGCGCGCGCCCCAATATACACACGCAAGTTTATTATATTGGACGCGACATATATTCAAAGAGCAGAGAAGCTGTTAGTTCGTGTGGTGCAACAAGAAGCCTTTAAACAAGAAATAGCCAGTCTCGAGAGTAACGAAACAGTCGCAAGTAGTAGCCGGCTGTACCCGCTACGCATAGAACTAAACGACGGAGTTATAGTACTGCGAAGCCGCATAGCTGCTGTAGACAAAGTCGCTAAAAGCGTGAAGAGTCCACCTGTGTTAGACGGCGATCACCGTATCACACAGCTATATATAGATTGGACGCACCGTAGCCTACAACACAGCGGCACCGAGCTCGTCGTGAATGAGGTCAGACAGCACTACTGGATTGTGCGCCTGCGCCCGACAGTCAAGCAAGTTATCGCGCGCTGCCTGCACTGCCGCATACGTCGCGCGCGCGCGCCGACGCCGGCAACCGGCGACCACCCGAAGACACGCCTAGCTCATCACCGCAGGCCGTTCACATACACCGGGCTTGATTATTTCGGCCCGCTGTCAGTCACCGTCGGTCGTCAGCATCACAAGCGATACGTGGCGCTGTTCACGTGTCTCACGACGAGGGCAGTTCATCTGGAGATCGCGCACAGCCTCAGCGCGGACTCAGCTGTGTTGGCGCTGCGCAGGTTCGCAGCGCGACGCGGCTGTCCCACCGAAATCTACTCCGACAACGGCACCAACATGCACGGTGCTGACCGTGAGCTGCGTGAGGCCTGCCAGGAGGAGGCCAGCCGACGCGGCATCGCCTGGCGCTTCATCACGCCTTCCGCGCCTTTCATGGGAGGCGCCTGGGAGCGCTTAGTGCGGTGCGTTAAGACCGCGCTAGGCGCCACGCTGCACGAGCGCCACCCACGCGAGGAGGTCCTCGCGACGCTGCTCTGCGAGGTCGAGTACGTCGTCAACAGCCGGCCGCTCACCCACGTATCTGTGAGCGGCGACGACGACGAGTCCATCACACCGAACCATTTCCTGCTGGGCGGCTCGGCACGCCTGCCGAGCCCCGGCACGTTCGACGAGCGAGACATCGACAGCAAGAAGCACTGGCGGCGCGCCCAGATACTCGCCGACATGTTCTGGCGCCGCTGGGTGCGCGAGTACCTGCCCTGAGCTGCAATACCGGCGGGAGCCGCACGCCCGCGGCCCCGCGCTGCAGCTGGGCGATCCCCGTCCTCATCGCCGACGGCAACCTGCCTCGCAACACCTTGGCCGCGAGGCCGGGTTGTGGCCGTCTACCCGGGCGCTGATGGTGAAGTTCGGACCGCTGACGTGCGCACCGCAGGTGGCATACTAAAGCGTCCGACGAAGAAACTCGTGCCGCTGCCTAAGTAATCGGGCAGGTGCGGCATCACCGGCGTCGCGGCGCCCTCGCGCTATCACCGCGCCGTCGCTCACCGGAGATGCGGCATCGCTGCGAGCCAGAGCTACGAGTCATCGCTGCGGGTCATCGCTACGGGTCAACGCTTCGAGTCCCTACATCGTGTCATCGTGTCATCATTCATCGTTTAATAGACTAAATAGTGATAGTGATAGTGAAAGTGAAAGTGATAGTGCCTACGCTCTGCCGCACGGCGGGAGAGATGTTCGCGACAGACGCATCCGTGCGCCGCGAGTGCAAAATCATAATGCCTGAGTGTTCGTGTATGCGCGTTACTATTTATACTCTAACAATTTTGTGATGAGGGTAATGAGCAAAAAGTGCCGTGAGCCGCGCCAAGGTATGTTTTTCACGTGCACCCTCCTTCTAAATTGTTATAGAATTCTGTTCAGATTTTGATAGTGCTTTAATTTGTAAATTATAGTGTTTTTTGATGCCAAATTGTAATAGTTTTGTAGCGGTAACCTTAACCTACATAATTATGTATAATAAACCTAATAGTTCTGCCGTTTAAGGCCTGATTTACCCTATGTAAACATTTCTCGATAGCAAAAATCCTAGACTTTCATTAGTGAAATAGTGTTTAACTGAAAGCCTAGGTCTCAGTGTATAGAAACTAACTTAATTTATAGAAATATTGTTGATAGTTTAAGTTATAGAACAATAAATGATGTCTGTGTTTTGACTTTCATTTCACATGCAAATAAACAATACTAGGGCTTAGGTCACATTGTTAGGATTACTGTCGCCAGATAGGCCCATGAAATGCCCTAACACACACTACCTTTCGTATCGAGATACCCCCCATAGTTTGTTTTTTATCTCGAGATAGTCTCCACATAAGGGCCGATTTCACATAGTTTTTTATAGTTATTCGGTTATAGTATTTCAGCCCTTAAGGTATGCAGGGTGTGTGTGGTATAGTTCAGTAGCGCACTTCATGGGGCGTCTGACGCTATGTGTCCTGTAATGATATCATGTACCAATTGTTTGTAATACTGCTGTTAAATTGAAAGGTCAATAAAACTGAGGTTGGTCGGAGGGACGAGAAATCGAGGTGCTCGTCACGGTAAAGTTTCGAGCTCATTCGGTGCGCAAGCGCCGCCGTACAAGTCGTAGTCATCGGTATAGATTTTTAATAGTGTAACAAGTAAATAGTGAAAAGTAAATAGTGTAATTGTAGTATGGTAAGTGCGTCGAAGCTCGTCCCTTCAAGACTCCTGAAAAATATATGAAGACTTATTATTTCACCGGCATTCCTGAACCTATAGTAGCAGAGAGTCTAGAAACCCGTCTAAACGTATTCTTGTTTCTGAAATTCCTGTTTCTCGCCACATCGTAAATACAGTCCACTCGCCCAGACGTCAAAGAACCAGCGACCGACGGGGCGTCAACGTCTCGAAGCCACCCCATAGTACCTGCTTCTGAGCTACGTCCGTCCCGCACATCTGTTTGGTCCTTGCGACCCGGATCGCCTGGGAAGCGAGCCAGGAACTTCAGCTGAAGATACTGAAGAGTTGTAAACAGCGAGTATGCCTGTGACAAGATCGCAAGGAAGAGCCGCTCAAGCCTGGATCATCGACGCCAGACCGGGACGCCGCACACCCCCCATCGTGCACGACCAGCCGCCGTTCTCTCCAAACACCACCGAGGGGAGTGAGCAGCCCCCCCCCTCCCCCGAGGGGGGGTGAAGACCTACCCTGCCCCGCAGCTGAGAGGGGAAGTGAGGCGCCGCCCTGCCCCCCTGCCCCGCAGGGGGGGTGAAGACCGACCGCGCCCCCCTACCCCGCGAGGGGGTGAAGAGCGACCAGCGCCGTCGTCGTTGATGCAGACTGAAGCGTCGTCTTCACTGAGGCCGCCTGGAACCAGTGCTGAAGAATATAGTTCAGGAGGAACACTGAAGGCTTGCGACAAGACATACAACCGAGCTGTACCGTTGACTACCCGGGGTGACGCCCGTACCGAACTTAAGGCACCGTCGCACAGATCGACGGCATCAAATAGAAAAATTAGAAATGCGCGTGAAGACTTATTGAAGATTAAGTTGGAGCTAGCGCAAATAGCACTTCAGAGGGCCGAGGAAGAATCGGACGACGATTATATGGACGATAGAAATTCCAATGAAGAGTACATCCGTTCCTGGTTGGAGGAAGCTCCGGAACCAGACCCGCAGGACGCCGCCGCTGAGGGAGGACATAGACCATCAGGTACCCTGGACCTGCCCGAGCCCCCCCCCTCCGCGGTTATAGTGAATCCGGTCCTGCGTGGAATAAGTACTGCTCCTGGAAGGGACGCCGCCGCCGAGGGAGGACATAGACTGCCGGGTACCCTGGACAAACCAGAGCCCCCCCCCTCGAAGACCATCGATACTGAAGCCCTTCCATCAATGAAGAAACCAGTTGAAGATACCTGCAGGGGGTGAAGGGCTCCGTCCGTTTATCACGGAGCTCACCTCCGCCATCGCATCGCTAGCCGGCAATAGAAGCGAAGAGAAACCGGTGTACCACAACCCTGCTGCATCGAAAGTCATCATGACGCTGCCGAACTTTAGTGGATTGCATACAGAATGGCTATCGTTCCGCGCCATCTATGAGACAACGCGACCATATTTCAACGATGTGGAAAATACGGCGAGGCTGAGAAGAAGTCTGCGAGGAAGAGCGCTTGATACAGTTAGTTCCGAGCTTATCGGCAACGCCAGGCCGAATGACATCATGAAGGAGTTGGAGCTTCAGTTTGGCCGCCCCGACTCAATTGCGCAAGCGGAGACAGACAGACTGCGCGGGCTGCCACGCTGCGGAGAAGCACCGAAGGACATCTGCACTTTCGCCAGCCGTGTACGAAGTGGCATCGTCACACTGCGAGCGCTGAAAAAGGAACACTACCTCATGAACGCCGAGCTTATGCGCATCCTCACAGAGAAGCTGCCGAACTCGCTACGTGTACAGTGGTACAAGACATATACTGAGAAGTACCAGTCAACGCCGGACTTGGGTCTCTTCAGCGACTTCATCACCGAACAAGCTCGCTACTGCAGCGCGTTTGCACCGCCTGAAAACATCAGTGAAGCTACTGGACTTAGACGTGTGACGCAGAGAACACACACCACTATAGACAAGAAGCCCGCATCGAAGTGCCGCATCTGCGAGATGGATGGACACCGATCGCTAGACTGCCACAAGTTCGTGAAGGCTTCTGCGGACAAGAAGTGGGAACTAGCCAAGCAGCACAACATGTGCTTCCGCTGCCTCCGCCATCGTCAGCACGGACACAGATGTCAGAAGAAGAGATGTGGAATCGAGGGCTGCACAGCATCACACCATCATCTGCTTCACTACAAGAAGAAGGCGAGCACTACTGAAGTCGCACAAGAAGCGCAAGAAATAGTCGCAAGTTCACGCAACCACACAAATCAAGCGTTCCTGAAAATCGTTCCGGTGCAACTGTCCGGACCGGCGGGAGAAGTGCGCACCTACGCACTGCTGGATGACGGCTCAACCGTGTCACTGATTGACGAAGAGCTAGCAGACATGATCGGTGCAGAGGGACCAGTCGAGCCGATGAAAATAGGCGCCATCAGCGACGTGACTATCGACACGCCCACGTCGAAGAGAGTTGACCTCACGCTATCGACCTGCCATAGGAAGAAGATACCCTTCAGGGCGCGCATCATACCACGCCTGCACCTGTCGCCGCAGTCAATCAGCAAGGATGACATCGCTGACTGCAAGCACCTGTTTGACCTGGCAGATCAGCTGACGTACAACGCAGGGACGCCGAAGATTATCATCGGGCAAGACAACTGGCATCTGCTCCTAGCAACAGACATCAGAAGAGGGCCCCAGCATCAGCCGATAGCATCGTTAACTCCATTGGGCTGGGTGCTGCACGGTGCCCGCACTAGGATTCTGGGACAGCAGGTGCACTACGTCAATCAGCTGAACGGCGCCGAGGAAAGCATAGACAAGCAACTTCGTGAATACTTCGCACTCGAGTCACTCATCATCAACCCGTGCCGACCAGCTTCTGACCCAGAGAAGAGAGCGGAAGATATATTACAACGCAGTATAGTACAGTTGGAAGATGGACGTCTTCAGACTGCGTTGCTATGGAGGAGTGACGAGATACAGATGCCGGACAGCTACGCGACTGCGATGAATAGACTCGTATCAATAGAGAAAAAACTTGACAAGAATCCTGCTCTGAAGACTAGATATATGGCGCAGATGGATTCACTAATAAAAAAGGGCTACGCAGAGAAAGCGCCCCTTGAACGTACACCGGGAAGAACGTGGTACCTGCCGCACTTCGACGTCTTCAACCCTATGAAACCGGAGAAGCTTCGTATAGTTCACGACGCAGCAGCGAAGACAAGAGGGATGTCACTGAACGACTACCTGCTCACGGGTCCGGACTTGCTGCAGTCACTGCCCGGCGTGATGATGCGATTCAGACGTCACCGCGTCGCCGTCTCCGGAGATATCACTGAAATGTTTATGCAGGTGAAAGTAAAGCCAGAAGACAGAGACGCTCTCCGATATCTGTGGCGAGGAGAGCGGCGGGAGGGGGCGCCTGAAGAGTACCGAATGACGTCAATAATATTCGGCGCAGCAAGTTCACCGTGTACAGCAATATTCGCTAAGAACTGGAATGAGAAACGCCATGCGAACGAACACCCAGAAGCAGTAGAAGCAATAGTCAAGAATCATTACATGGACGATTACCTGTATAGCTTCAGAAGTACAGAAGAGGCGACGCGCACAATCAAGATAGTACAAGAAATACATAGTAAAGCGCACTTCGACCTAACGAAATGGGTATCCAACAGCGAAGAAGTGCTGCGTGAATTGGTACCGGGCCAAGAAACAACACAGATTGTTAATCTTGGAAATATAGAAAACACAGAGAAAGTACTCGGCGTGATATGGAAGCCACACACGGACGAGCTGAGCTTCAACTTAAAACTCGCGCGCCTACCTACTGGCCTGCTCGACAAGGAAACGCCCACCAAGAGAGAGGCGCTCAAGATAGTTATGTCGCTGTACGACCCGCTGGGCCTCGCCTCACCTATAACAATCAGGGCGAAACAAATACTACAAGAAGCCTGGAGGCGGGGAGTCGACTGGGATCAACCTCTCGATGAAGAACTATCAAGCCAGTGGAGGGCGTGGATAAGTCATCTCGAACAGCTGAAGAACGTAAACAT
This sequence comes from Helicoverpa zea x Helicoverpa armigera, assembly GCA_033682625.1. Lineage (NCBI taxonomy): Eukaryota > Metazoa > Arthropoda > Insecta > Lepidoptera > Noctuidae > Helicoverpa > Helicoverpa zea x Helicoverpa armigera. The sequence goes on along the minus strand of JAWIIS010000091.1, from coordinate 244,305 downwards.
ACCGCGCTGTTATCCTGGGTACAGCGAGGCTACAGAAATACAAGTACACGTGTTCACCGACGCCAGTGAGAAGGCCTACGCTACGGCGGTGTACTGGAGGTCAACGACCCGTGACAACAACGTGCACGTCAGCCTCGTCATGGCGAAGGCGAAGGTGGCGCCGCTGAAGCTGCTGTCAATACCACGCCTCGAGCTGCAAGCCGCGGTGATGGGTACGCGCGTCGCAGCCGCAGTGATATATGAACACAACGTCAAGCCCGCCTCCGTGACCTACTGGAGTGACAGCAGAACCATTCTGACATGGATAAGGAAAGGAGCCAGATCGTACAAGCCATTCGTCGCACATCGATTGGCCGCCATAGAGGAAAATAGCAGAGTCGAAGAGTGGCGCTGGGTGCCTACAAAAAGCAACATAGCCGACGCCGCCACCCGCGACGTCCCGACGCATTTTCACACCGACCACGAGTGGTACTGCGGCCCTAAGTTCCTCTACGACGACCCATCGACATGGCCGACCGAGTCACCAGCTGACAGTCAACCGACAGGCGAGGAGAAAAACAGTCACGCTCATACAAGCGGGCGCAGCAAACCTCATAGACGTCGTTCCCGACCCCGCTCGATTTTCAAGGTGGGAGCGATTGCTGCGCGCCACAGCCAGAGTACTACAATTCATATCGTTGTGTAGAAAACAACATACAGAAAAAACGTTCTACAAACGAACAAGGAAAAACAAAGAAAACGATCCTGATTGGTCGAGAGCGGTGCGAGCGCCCCGCGCGCCCGCCGAAGCTGCGCGCGCCCAAATATACACACGCAAGTTTATTATATTGGACGCGACATATATTCAAAGAGCAGAGAAGCTGTTAGTTCGTGTGGTGCAACAAGAAGCCTTTAAACAAGAAATAGCCAGTCTCGAGAGCAACAAAACAGTCGCAAGTAGTAGCCGGCTGTACCCGCTGCGCATAGAACTAAACGACGGAGTTATAGTACTGCGAAGCCGCATAGCTGCTGTAGACAAAGTCGCTAAAAGCGTGAAGAGTCCACCTGTGTTAGACGGCGATCACCGCATTACACAGCTATATATAGACTGGACACACCGTAGCCTACAACACAGCGGCACCGAGCTCGTCGTGAATGAGGTCAGACAGCACTACTGGATTGTGCGCCTGCGCCCGACAGTCAAGCAAGTCATCGCGCGCTGCCTGCACTGCCGCATACGTCGCGCGCGCGCGCCGACGCCGGCAATCGGCGACCACCCGAAGACACGCCTAGCTCATCACCGCAGGCCGTTCACATACACCGGGCTTGATTATTTCGGCCCGCTGTCAGTCACCGTCGGTCGTCAGCATCACAAGCGATACGTGGCGCTGTTCACGTGTCTCACAACGAGGGCAGTTCACCTCGAGATCGCGCACAGCCTCAGCGCGGACTCAGCTGTGTTGGCGCTGCGCAGGTTCGCAGCGCGACGCGGCTGTCCCACCGAAATCTACTCCGACAACGGCACCAACATGCACGGTGCTGACCGTGAGCTGCGTGAGGCCTGGCAGGAGGAGGCCAGCCGACGCGGCATCGCCTGGCGCTTCATCACGCCTTCCGCGCCTTTCATGGGAGGCGCCTGGGAGCGCTTAGTGCGGTGCGTTAAGACCGCGCTAGGCGCCACGCTGCACGAGCGCCACCCACGCGAGGAGGTCCTCGCGACGCTGCTCTGCGAGGTCGAGTACGTCGTCAACAGCCGGCCGCTCACCCACGTATCCGTGAGCGGCGACGACGACGAGTCCATCACACCGAACCATTTCCTGCTGGGCGGCTCGGCACGCTTGCCGAGCCCCGGCACGTTCGACGAGCGAGACATCGACAGCAAGAAGCACTGGCGGCGCGCCCAGATACTCGCCGACATGTTCTGGCGCCGCTGGGTGCGCGAGTACCTGCCCGAGCTGCAATACCGGCGGGAGCCGCACGCCCGCGGCCCCGCGCTGCAGCTGGGCGATCCCGTCCTCATCGCCGACGGCAACCTGCCTCGCAACACCTGGCCGCGAGGCCGGGTTGTGGCCGTCTACCCGGGCGCTGATGGTGAAGTTCGGACCGCTGACGTGCGCACCGCAGGTGGCATACTAAAGCGTCCGACGAAGAAACTCGTGCCGCTGCCTAAGTAACCGGGCGGTGCGGCATCACCGGCGTCGCGGCGCCCTCGCGCTATCACTGCGCCGTCGCTCACCGGAGATGCGGCATCGCTGCGAGCCAGAGCTACGAGTCGTCGCTGCGGGTCATCGCTACGGGTCAACGCTTCGAGTCCCTACATCGTGTCATCGTGTCATCATTCATCGTTTAATAGACTAAATAGTGATAGTGAAAGTGAAAGTGATAGTGCCTACGCTCTGCCGCACGGCGGGAGAGATGTTCGCGACAGACGCATCCGTGCGCCGCACAGTGTGAGAATCTCGCAATCTAGGGGGATTTAATTCCAAATCGAATTAATTAAAATATACAAGTTAAAAAATAATATTTCTTGGTTTACAAATAAATAAAAATACTTAAATAGTGAGAGAAAATAAAGTTTTATTTGAAAAAATGCGATATGAAGAAATTTTGTTATTTTAGTCACTATTTCCACTTTCGGCCTCATTTACGGTGGGTACAGAAAGCAATTTTAGGACATCAGGATCTAAAAGACTCCGTTTTCTCTTTATTATAAGTCTCAAGCTGGATATGAAGGGGTCTGATGATATGAGAAGTCTGTTAAGTAGGTCGGTATTGGTGTCTATTCGTGTCGTTTTTCTAGTGAAGAATTCCCTGTATCTTCGGTTATCTTTGTTTTTAGCCTCTTGTGCCTCCTCTGATAACTGGCCAATCGGCAAAATACACGAAGCTATGACATCCCGGACATTAAATAAAACTTTGTACACTCTAACTCTGATATTAGATTCTGAACTTTGCGTTTTTTGGTTTTATCGCAACATTCTACAAAAACTTTATGTGGTCTTCCTTGTGAGTGACCAGATGTAGATGGTATATCATTTAAAACATTAACTGGTAATTTAATGCATTCATTTAACCAAGTAACATTCTTATTTGAAAAGCGTTCGCGATGTCTACCGCTTGCTGTCCATTTTTCGTTAAGTTTGTTACATAACTTTCTTTAAAAAAACTTAATTTCACTAATAGCACCTTCCGAAAACTGTACTTGAAGGAATTACCTATTATAAATGCAAAAATAGCATTGATTCGCTCCTCTTTCGCATTTGAGGTCCAAATATCAAAGTTTCGGCGGTCATTCTGAAAACCGAAAAAAAATGTATGACGGTCGCACAAAATCGCAAGTTTTGTAAATTGTTCTCAAAAGTTAAGATTCTAAGCTATAAACTGAAACAATAGAAACACCGGGATATTGAGAGCATTTTTTTCTATACGCCTTTTATTTTGCATTTCATCTCTAAAAAATGCTTAATCTAACTGTGCTTTTAAATGATGTCATTAGATCAACGTTTAACTATTACTTAGATAAAATACACAATAACTTACCTTGAAGGATGTACAGAATACAATAATAAACAAATAAATAAGACTATACGTTAATTTGATCAGTTATCTCAAGTGAAGATGACACCTTAATTTTGTTGTTCGTATTGTAAAGTTGCAACGATTATTATCTATCCACTTTATTATTTTTTTATAATTTTTTTAACCTACCTACAAGAATTTCTAATATGTAGCTATGACAAATAGGGTCTTAGGTATAAATAGGACATAACTATATTATATATTATTAGAATTTATATTTTGATTTAAATCCCCCTAGATTGCGAGATTCCTTCACTGTGCGCCGCGAGTGCAAAATCATAATGCCTGAGTGTTCGTGTATGCGCGTTACTATTTATACTCTAACAATTTTGTGATGAGGGTAATGAGCAAAAAGTGCCGTGAGCCGCGCTAAGGTATGTTTTTCACGTGCACCCTCCTTCTAAATTGTTATAGAATTGTGTTCAGATTTTGATAGTGATTTAATTTGTAAATTATAGCGTTTTTTGATACCAAATTGTAATAGTTTTGTAGCGGTAACCTTAACCTACATAATTTTGTATAATAAACATAATAGTTCTGCCGTTTAAGGCCTGATTTACCTATGTAAACATTTCTCGATAGCAAAAATCCTAGACTTTCATTAGTGAAATAGTGTTTAACTGAAAGCCTAGGTCTCAGTGTATAGAAACTAACTTAATTTATAGAAATATTGTTAATAGTTTCAGTTATAGAACAATAAATAATGTCTGTGTTTTGACTTTCATTTCACATGCAAATTAACAATACTAGGGCTTAGGTCACATTGTTAGGATTACTGTCGCCAGATGGCCCATGAAATGCCCTAACACACACTGCCTTTCGTATCGAGATACCCCCCATAGTTTGTTTTTTATCTCGAGATAATCTTCACATAAGGGCCGATTTCACATAGTTTTTTATAGTTATTCGGTTATAGTATTTCAGCCCTGAAGGTATGCAGGGTGTGTATAGTATAGTTCAGTAGCGCACTTCATGGGGCGTCTGACGCTATGTGTCCTGTAATGATATCATGTACCAATTGTTTGTAATACTGCTGTTAAATTGAAAGGTCAATAAAACTGAGGTTGGTCGGAGGGACGAGAAATCGAGGTGCTCGTCACGGTAAAGTTTCGAGCTCATTCGGTGCGCAAGCGCCGCCGTACAAGTCGTAGTCATCGGTATAGATTTTTAATAGTGTAACAAGTAAATAGTGAAAAGTAAATAGTGTAATTGTAGTATGGTAAGTGCGTCGAAGCTCGTCCCTTCAAGACTCCTGAAAAATATATGAAGACTTATTATTTCACCGGCATTCCTGAACCTATAGTAGCAGAGAGTCTAAAACCCGTCTAAACGTATTCTTGTTTCTGAAATTCCTGTTTCTCGCCACATCGTAAATACAGTCCACTCGCCCAGACGTCCAAGAACCAGCGACCGACGGGGCGTCAACGTCTCGAAGCCACCCCATAGTACCTGCTTCTGAGCTACGTCCGTCCCGCACAGAATTAAAGTGTAAAAAGTAATTCTTAAAACTAACATTACAGACTATTTTTAACCCCCGACACAAAAACGACGGGGTGTTATAAGTTTGACGTGTCTGTGTGTGTGTGTGTGTGTGTGTGTATGTGGCATCGTAGCTCCCAAACGGATGATCCGATTGTAATGCGGTTTTTTTTGTTTAAAAGGTATGTCAGTCGGGAGTGTTCTTAGCTATGTTTGGTGGAAATCGGTTCAGGTCTTCAAGGTCATCAGCTCGTTTGCTAGATGTGATAGGAATGTTACACGCTCAGTTTATTTGCAAGTATATGTGGGATCTGAGATTTGAAACACTAATGTCTTTTGGAACCACTGAGCTGGTCTGCTGTTAGGGCACGTAGGTAGGAGACGTAACCCTGAACTGCCTTTTAGTAAACCCATCGAGTTTGGGCTCGTTGAATTTGTCTTGACGAGTTCTATTCATATTTCTGATTGACGAGAACCTGATGCTGGAAATGGGATGTGGCGGATGAAACCCTGGAATGCCGGAATGAAACGGATAAACCGATTTATATTTTTGCTGAAAATCTAGAATGTCCAAAGTTAATCTTTATTGTTTCTCAATCTGTGCAATTCTCCCAGAGCCAGTTTGTCATGAGGATTGTTAAACAGCTTCCTTTGGCCGAGATCGCATATAGCGACCCCATCTTAAGATAAAATAAATTAAATGAAAGAAGGAAAAATTAAGGAGCTCCTTTAAAAAGCATGAAATAAAATTAAATTATAAATTTAAAAAAACCCCCGACCCAAAAAAAGTACGCAATAATTATGACAAAAGGTTAAAACGCTAAACCCTATAAAAAGCAAAAAATAACTTTTTACACTACGTAAACTAAATTTGACGTGTCGGGGGACCGCTTTTTACGTTCATAAATACTTACATAAATCAAATGATACCTACCTAATTACAACATTCGTTTAAAAAAAAAACACGTATCTTAAGTAATGAATTAGAGCGGTCCCCCGACACGACAAAATTTAGTTTACGTAGTGTAAAAAGTTATTTTTTGCTTTTTATAGGGTTTAGCGTTTTAACCTTTTGTCATAATTATTGCGTACTTTTTTTGGGTCGGGGGTTTTTTTAAATTTTTATATTCAACACCTCGGTAACAGTACATGTAAGCAAAAGTGTCAACAAACTTATTTTTGGATAAAAAAACGCTGTATATCCGCCTCCACTTTCACTTGCACCGCCGATTTACCCTCCTCTTTGCGCGCAAGTATCCGCCCATCTCTGGTCCACGCATACTTCCAACCAAACCGAGTCGCAGCCTGACGCGTCAGAGAAAACAGTTGCCTGTTAGTTTTGGTCAGGCGCTCGTTAATGTAGATGCGTCGAGATTCCCCGGGCACTTGAATGTCTTGCGTGCATAGATTACGGCGTACTCGCGCTGCGCTTAGAATACTGTCGCGTGTTACGCGCCTGGCGAATCGGGCAACAATAATCCGCGGGCGGGCAGCAGTGGCTCCCTCTTCTTCAGTGCGGTTTCGCAGCACATTACCCACGCGCCTGACGAACACCACGTCCCGGTCATCGAGCTGCACTCCCAGCTTAACTGCAAGGATGCTCAGCAACTGGCTTGGGTTTTCCCCCTTCGTCTCGGTAACACCAGACACCTGGACATCATTAAGCAGCGTCTCATGGTCCCGTTCATTAAGCTGCAACTTTAGGTCCCCAACTGTAGTCTCCAGCTCCGTAAGCCGAGGGGAAACTGACTGCTCGTACTTATTTTCCACTATGGCAACTCGATCTTCCAGGGCGTCAACTCTGCCCATCAGTTCAGCTCGAAACTCGCGTACTTCATGTCTCAGCGCGCTGACTTCGCCGCGGAGGCAGGGGATCTCCATAGCAAGGCTGACCTCTACTGTTTCCTCAACGCACGTAGCTCTTGAGGATGGTGTGCTAGCGGTTTCCAGAACACAATATACTTCCTTTTGCTCTGCTGCCATAGACCGCTCGACCACCTGTATCCCTGCTTCAGCCGGCGGCGAGGGGCAGATCTCTATGCCTTTAACAGGCGTTTGCGAGTTGTCCGCTCGTGGCTGTTTAGCTTTACAGCCTGGGCACATCCAGTTCGGAGAGATGTTCGCGGATGCAGGTAAATTAACGCAAATGCGATGATATGACGCAGGGCATTTGTTGCACTTAACAGTGTCACGCACTGCGGTAAATTTACCGCAAGCTCCACAGTTTGGTATTTTGTAATATAAAAAAATCAAAAACAAACAAAAAAAAATAAAAATAAACAAAAGTGTTCGGACTCGAACTCGCGACCTATCGCTCACTCAGTATAGCCGGTTTCCACTACGCCACTTGGTTACTGTCAAAATGGGTGAAATAGATGTTCTATCTGTACAGAGAAGTATTATTTATTATAATAGATGTGGGTGTCATAAAAATGTTTACGTAGAATGACACTGCACTTGCACTTTATAGATCACTTTTTTGATATTGTTATTTGTAATTTCCACTGTAAATACTTAGAGAATCATCATCATCCTCCTAGCCTTTTCCCAATCACGTTGGGGTCGGCTTCCAGTCTAACCGGATTCAGCTGAGTACCAGTGCTTTACAAGAAGCGACTGCCTATCTGACCTCCTCAACCCAGTAACCCGGGCAACCCGATACCCCTTGGTTAGACTGGTGTCAGACTTTCTGGCTTCTGACTACCCGTAACGACTGCCAAGGATGTTCACTGACAGCCGGGACCTACAGTTTAATGTGCCATCCGAAACACAGTCAATGGTGTCTAAGATATACTTAAGAGAATGTACATGAAAATTACCACAATTAAAGTACATGTGACACAGATAGTTTATGCTTTTGATTTAAAAAGTTACACCACTGTTAATTAATTTTAAGAAATATATTTGTACGAGCAAAAATTAATGCAACTTTGCTGTTTCGAGCGTACCCGCAACTCCAACTTGTACTGTACTGCTTAGCGACTACTGACAATGTCGACCACTTCGCGTGAGGTACCGACAACAAGAACAATCGACCGGCGAAACCGGTGTATCAACTGTTTTTTTGCAATCCTAAGAAACCAACGCAGGTATTCTTTGGAACGAGCTACTACTCAGATGATCAATGTGTTTTTTTATTTTTATTTGTTTCTTTCACATATAAAATTACACGTCATTTACCTTAAAATAGGCACACAATTAGACCTCTAGGGTCTGTCTTAGCATGCCATGGCCAGTGATTGGATCAACGCGATCATTACAAATTACGTATTGATTGGGTCAATTAAATATTTTTTCAGTTTACGTTTAATACTTTTATTGTTCAGTGAGTCTCTAAACTCAACAGGAATCTGGTTGAGTATAGTAGGTATCATGAACGAAGCGGTGCGTCTACCATAAAAAATATTTTTGCGTGGCACTTGTAGCAATTTTGATTTGGCTTGACGTGTGTTTATGTTATATTTCACTGGATTTTGTATGTCCTTGTTGTCAAAGTGATCCAAGAGGAATAGATACTCAGCTCGCACCTGTACAGGTAATACCCTGCAGTGCTTGAACAACCCTGCATAATTGTCTCGGTATTTATTTTTTATACTGTTTGGTACCACAAGTTTCAACAGTCGTATTTGCAAATTGGGTGCTCCAAATCGAAAAATGGCTTAGTCCACTTTTTCAGTTTTTGGTAATAAAAAAAATAAACATATTTAAATTTTTTGAAAAGAAACCTCAGGACATATTAAAATTAAAACACTATGTAGTTGTAGTACACAATATACTCTTTATTTTAATATATAAAACAAAACATAAAAAGCATTTATAATAACTTTAATTAAAAAAAAAGAATTTTGGACTTATTATAAATCAACAGGACTTAGGGTTATCTTTCCCTCTTTTTAAGGACTAAGGAATTTAATCAAACAAAATTAGCTTCTTTATCAGTATTATTAATCAAAAATGAGTAATACCTATTAGTCTACTCTATTTCGTCATCCGATTCCTCAACTATTTGACTTTCATTTAATTTAGCCTGTTCCATAATCAATGTCTCATAGAATTTTCTTTTTTCTTGTGGTACAAATTGAATAAATTTTTTAATGTCATTGATTTTAGCTTCTTTAATTTTAATAGCACTTTGATAACAATCATCAAGAACACCTCGAAGATACCTAGATATACCTACCCTATATAACAAAAAATCTTTAAAGTTATCGCCAGTCATTTGTCACGTTTAGCGTGTGGAAGGTTCAGATTTTAAATTAAACCCCACATTGTGAACATAAAAATTTATTTCCAAGGTCGCGATTCGAATGCCCGTCAGCAAAATTAATTTTGTTATATGGAGGTAAAGCGCGCTAGCACTGTCCTGGCTTCACGTGGAGAGATGTCCGGTGATGACGCTCAGCCGAGGAGGCGCTTCAGGGTGGACGACCCGCAGATGGTGATGCAGTATGGTAGAGGGTAATAGGTGCACGGTGCCTCTCGGTGCCTGTCGACGTTCGGCCAACGGATCAGCCGTGGCCCGGAGTTTAAGCCGAACTTTGAACCCGAACTTTGGACCCTGGAATTCACGTCCATTCAAATAAATGTCCATTTTTGATTGTCCTCCTCTGACTGTGTTTGCCGCGGAAGCAGGAAGCAGAAGCTCAGTGCGCTTAAGGCGAATGTGTGCAAATTCACAGTCAGAATCGGAGTTTACAGAGAACAGCTGAAATGTAATTTTATATAAAATGTATAAAACATATAAAAAATATAAGATGCAGGGATAAGCAAATGAAAAGAATAACCCTGACTGCTTATGATGATGAAAAAAGGCTACGAATGATGCTACAATGTGCAAAGCAAGAAAAGATGAAATCTCCAAGTCATTTGCCAACGGTCACCCAATAGGTGGGTGGTAGCAATTACACGCATTGTTCAACACTTACCCAATACGGGGAGATGCACTGATTCTACAATATAGAGAATAAGTTAATCGAAATTTGAAAAATATGTTTTTAAAATTATAAAATAAAACCGTTAAGACCACGATTAACGTCACGCACTAAGGACTGGCAAAAGTGAGTACTTGTAAGGAGCGCGTGAACGTGTGTCTTCCGTGATGATATTTTAAAAATGGTCGGTTCGCTAAAGCAGCTAACCAAACTCACGGAACACGCCCGTGAATGAGTAGCGAACGAATCCGATTTGCATTGGTACAGCAGTCCAGGTAAAAGAATCGAAACCATATCACAATGACGTGAAGTCGAATTTGGCTCAACTTGCCGTTGCACCGATACAGATAATGACTACGTACTGTTTGTTTTTTAAGTTTTAACTAAGTTACAATTTTTTATTTCTAGACCCAAGTTGTTATAATAAATATGAATTTGAAAATACGTTAATCGGTTTAGTAAAAGAAATAAATAATACTTAATTAACGAAACAAATAATTGTACGCGTTTCTAAACGCAACCGTAGGTAGACATTACATTTATTTATTTATTTTTCTACCCACCTTGTATTAATATTTTGATTAAAAACAAAAGGCAAGCATTCTTAAACGTTGACATTAACGTACAACGTTACACATTGAATCAGAAAAGGCTGGCTTTGCATGTCTTTTAAATAAAACTCGGCGACAACCTGATATTCCCGGTTGTTTGTTTAATATTATCGTTATAATAAGTTTTGTAATCTTTAACTTTTAAATCTCTTTCGTTTCCTCGTTGTTCTTCTCCCTCTCCTTCTCTCCTATCTATTTGCCCTCGTTCTATCAGGTTTTTTTCTAAAAATACAACTTCAAATTTCTTGGTATTTCTACTGTTTACTACAAAATTTACATAACTTTCAGGTTCATATATTTTGATCTATGGGCATCATTGAATGCCCGGGAATTGGATAATGTACAGAAATTGTTTCGAACAAGCCTTTTGCACACAACTGATCGAAATACGTACAAATAAATCTGTTTTTATTTTGACTGAAACAATTATCACAAAAAAAATTAAACCGACTTCCCAAAACACTAAAAAGCAAAAAAAAAAACTAATTTTAGGTGCATCGGCCTAGAATTCGGTGTCTAATGGATGTTACTAAGTTAATTTTGCCACCGACTTCTAGGCCGATGCACCTAAAAATAGTTTTTTTTTTTTGCTTTTTAGTGTTTTGGGAAGTCGGTTTAATTTTTTTGTAAAAAAGTTTTTTATTTAAAGCTTTTCAGTGATACGAATAGTTGTCACTATCCATACAAGTGGGAAGTTCTCATCAATACAAAGAATATAAGTCCAAATACGAGGTATTTTACATATTCAGTTGTCGAGTTCCCTCGACTTTCTCTGGTCTCCATCATCAGGTCAGCTCCAAACCTTCACTGTTGCAAAGGTCTTGTCAATACAAATTATTTAAGCCCAAACACGAGGTAGTTTACATATTCAGTTGTCGAGTTCCCTTGATTTTCTCTGGTCTCCATCATCAGGTCAGCTCCAAACCTTCACTGTTGCAAAGGTCTTGTCAATACAAATTATTTAAGCCCAAACACGAGGTAGTTTACATATTCAGTTGTCGAGTTCCCTCGACCCTCTCTGGTTTCCATCATCAGATCAGCTCCAAATCTTCACTTTTGAATAGTGCTTTTAGGCGTACACCTGAGTGTCAAGTTTTTACTCTATGTATGCCTACAACTTTCGAAGGTTGCCCTCGATTTCTCAGGGTTTCCATCATCAGATCCTGACCTGATGACTATGGGACCAACTGGCAGCTATTCCGAGTCGAACAAAAAAAGAATCACATAAATCGGTCTATAAACCTCGGAGTAATCGATGTACATACATAGAAAAAAAAAAAAAAACATACCGGCCGAATTGATAACCTCCTCCTTTTTGGGAAGTCGGTTAAAAATATTTCTAAATCGTCCAAAGCAGTTATTACTTCGTTCGGTCCTTTATGGGCATAATTTTCCGTGAACAAGTACATAGTTGCTGAGTTTTCTTTTATGTTATGTATACCAAAATTATGAAGCCATAATTGCCTGAGATAATATTCATCAGTTACATTAGTGACCGGCAATGGCAGATTTTTTTGAAAATCAAAGCAAATAGATAATTTGTTTTTGTTCATATTTTTGTCTTCTTTTTCTGAACTACTGTATTTTTTCAAAAATACTTCGGCTTTCCGCAAGTGCAACTCACGAGCAGATTTTAAACTTGCAACTTTATCCTTGTCTTTCATAATTTCTGCAGATTGAATATCTACTTGAATTTTTTCACAAGTGCTACATATATCTTTACGAGGAATTGCGAACGAAATATTAAAATCTGTATTAAAAATTTCTCGAAATTTTTCATAAGTGACTGATACATCTAAATTGGTATTCTGTTTTAAAAAATCGCGATGAAGTGTAGCAATATTAAGATGAGAATCAACATAGACCCTATGTTTGCTAGAAGATCGAGAGTAGTGCGACGCTCTTGCGGGTATATTTTCTATAAATGAATGAATGCTTTTAATAACTGCCTCAGTGTATATTATCTTGCTTGAGCCACATCCTCGACCATCAGTAATGTCTTTTTCAAAATGCTGTACTTTGCATTTTAATCGGTCTCTCTTTATTCCATGTACAGCTAAAAAGGCCTGCTGACATAATTCGATCTTCTTACCCTTGACAGTAACATAGTACTTAAATACTCGCCGATTTCTAGCTTCGCTTTTGACTTCAGTACGAGGTCGGAATCTAGTTGGTACTATTTCTTCAAGACACCCCTGTAAATATATATTTTGTTGCGAGTGATTTTCAAAGTTAACAAATTTTTTATTTATAGCCTCCATGGTTTTCTTCGTTAACTTATCCTTACACTTACAGCGACAATCATTTATTTCACGCAATGTGTGGTCCTGTAATCTTTTTTTCCTTGATATATTTTTTTCCCACTTTTCTGGCTTTGCAACTCTTTTCTTTCCTTTCTTGATATTTCCTTTTCTTCTACTTCTGATTCTTCTGAATCTGTTTCGAAATTTTATGTTTCGCAGTTCAATCTTATTTTTTTTCTATTGGTAACTAAGTCCTCTTCAATCATTTTCAACGGTTCAACAATGCTTTCAGAAGGTCTAGATTGAGGTAAGGAATTTAGATCGACATCCGGCGCTCCAGTTTGGTCTTTCTCCATGTGTGGCGTACTATAAGAACACGAAGGCGAAGGATCTGTATAAATATCTGTGACTGAACATGCTCCTGACAATTTTAATTTCTTATCCGTATCACTAATACGAAAATTTTCTGGAGTCCATTCCTCATCAGACGAAACTTCATTGAATAATCCAGAATCATGCATAAGTCTGAAATATTATTACTTCTTTAAAGAAATTTGCAATAGAAAGCCAAACCCATACGTTTTTCGCACATATTACGAACTCACCTTGATAATCACTCGTAACATTTTGACACCAATAACTTTGCAACACGAGGGTATTATTCAAAAGAAATCACTTAACACAGAGAGAAAAAAAAACGATCAACCAGTTTAAACCTTACGGCCGCTGGTAGCCTGGTAGTCAGGCTGGCCGACAGGTAGGTAGGTAGGGGTCCAAATAAAGTACACAATTTGGTAGAAATTGAGACTTTATTTAAGCCAACTTCTGTTGCCCTAATCACGAATAGATCTTGAGGTAGAAGGTACACTGGGAACACTGGCCTGAACCGTGGCGTAGCTCCGAAGGCGGCCCAGCTCCTTCCCAGGTTGCACTTCCAGGTCTCCAGTAGGACCCAGGTAGTTCCAGACAGGATCAGGTCTGGTTTTTCACTCGCCGCCAGGTAGAACGTTGCGTAGCGAGGGTTTAAAGTAGAACGTAGAAAAATCCAGCGTAGAAAATAAATCCTGGAAGCGCAGAGACAAGGCTAGCATTAGCGGAGCTTGGGCCACGTTGCCGGGTCCAAAGGTCACAGTGTCCCAGCAAAGAAAGTGAACAAAGAACAGCTGCTTTAGATAGAAATTTAGCAAGAAGAACACCTTACAATAGAAGTTAAGCAATGCATGGAAACTTACCCCAGCGGGATTTCCGATTAGAATTTGTCTAGCACAAATAAGTAGAAATTAGGCAGGTACGCAATAATTGAAGGTCAACTAAAAAAACGTGTGACACAGCCGTCACGTCTGATGCAATTTGGTCGTCTGCCGCGTCTCCGGCCCGAATGCACTCGAGGCACCACCGTCGCGCGCGGCGAAACCAGTTCACCAGTTTAGAGATGCGTAGGCGCAATAGTTACGAGGACCTTTGTGTAAATAATTAATATTGGGTTCCGTATATGAATTATGTTAATTTTAATATATTATAATTTGTTATTATATTTAGTTTAGTTTAATTTAGGTGTTTTATTAATTTTAGAATAAATCTATTGTAATTATTTGTATTTTTTTTAAATTTCCAACCTATTCTTAGAGCTAGCAAAGTACAACGTTACAGTACCCCGCCGCAAAGTGAAGGATTTTTCGTACTTAGAATAGAAAAAATCCGCTATCACTACTAACTACAAACTTACTAATACGTTCAGGCTAACATTCATACTTCACGCTCACATAAACAATCACACCGTCTGCAAGTCTATTAGTTTATGACTCGAGACCCTAACAAACAGAGTCACAATTATATAGTATCAATTGTTCTCGTTAGTAAGTTTGTATGTAAAAAAAATTATACAATATTTAATACATAAGTTAAGTAGATAAGATGTTACTATTAAGACTAGGCTAGACTATTTACTTTATTAAGGTTAGATATATTATTAGCTGATTATAATTATTATGTTTTATCTTGTATATATTTATTATGTTTTATAATTTGTGATTTTAATATCTTTGATATGCCAGGAACCTAGCAATTTTCCAGACATATCAGCTAACTCGTAGACAAGAGGAGACTTTTTTACCAATTATTTTACATTTTATAAATTTCGGTGCTAACTTTTTATTAAAATATTTATCTTTGTCACTAAGGTAAAACGTCTTTCTCCACACTACATCACCAACATTAAATTCAGCCGGTTTTCGGCGTAAATTATAATGTTGACAATTACGACTGTGAGCTTGTAGAAGTAGTGACTGAACTTTGTTAAAGATAGAAGATAGGACGCCCGATGATGTTCCCCGCCGATGTTCTCCGCGTAGGAATCGCGAGGTTGAAAAGTTAAATCATCGTCAGTATCGGTATCGATATAATGTGTACCGCAAGTCACTAATTCACGTCCGTATACAAGAAATGAGGGTGTGTAGCCAGTAACTTCATTTACGGAACAATTCACAGCGAATTGTATTTTAGGTACTAGTAGATCCCAAATACGTTGATCGTTAGAGATGAACGTGGAAATGGCAGTCATAATAGTTTTATTATAACGTTCAACGGTGTTTACATGTGGTGAATATTTAGGCGTAAAATGCAACTTAGGTACTTTATATTTATCTAGCATTTGTTTTAGCGTGGTACTTACAAATTGTTTACCATTATCCAATATTACCGTGGAAGGAATGCCATGTATTAGGAATACATGTTCCTCCAGTATTCTGGTAACAATTTCAGCGGTAGCGCGCTTGATTGGAAATAGTAAGCAATACTTACTAAAACAACAAGTGACGACTAGAATAAAGGTATTTAGTTTCCTAGTAGGAGGTAGGGGTCCTACTAGGTCCACGCTAATAACTTGGAAAGGTCTAGTACAATGTTTAGGTCTACCCATTTCACCTAGAATCGCGTGATTTTGGTGTTTGTGCGCGATGCAAGTATCACAAGAAGTAACAGCTTTTACAACGTCAGCATGCATACCAGGCCAGAAATAACTGAGACTTAAACGTTTAAAAGTTTTAAAAATACCAAAATGACCAGCTGTTGGGTCCGAGTGGTTTTCGAGTACAATAGCTTGTCTAGACTCAGCAGGAATTACTTCCTTCCACTCGAACTCTTTATGTAAAGGGTTATTAGTTTTAGAATAACGGAATAAACGATTGTTTTTAATTAGGTAATTAGGAAATGATGTAGGAGAATTTTGACAACCATGAAATATATTTAAATACCACTGATCATTAGTATTAGGTAGAACATTGTTAGAATGTATCGCTGAAATTTTACATGAACGTGACAATGCGTCAGGGATAACATTATCAACGCCGCGCCTGTGTTTAATTTCAAAATTAAAAGCAGATAGACGGACACCCCAGCGAGCTAACCGTCCAGTTGGGTTGCTTAGATTTAGGAACCACTTGAGAGCTGAATGGTCAGTATAGACGACAAACTTCATACCATTATCCAGATAGCATCTCCAGTGTTCCAAAGCTACTAAAACAGCCAAAGCTTCACGCTCCGTAATGCTATAGTTCCTTTCAGGTCCAGTCAAAGTTCTACTATAGTAGGCAATAGGGTGTTCCACTCCTTCTATGGTTTGGGTTAGCATACCTCCAACACCATAGTCGCTAGCATCCGTATGTACTTGAAAGGGAAGGTCAAAATTAGGACAAGATAGAATAGGGGCAGAGACTAGTAACTCTCTTAATTTATTAAAGGACTCTTCGGCTTGGGTAGTCCAAGCAAAAGGATTAGTTTTTTTATTTGTAGAAGTTAATTTATTTAACGGACCAGCAATTAAGCTAAAGTTAGGAACAAACTTCCGGTACCACGAAGCTATACCCAGAAATCGTTTAACTTCTTTTTTATTTGTAGGTGTAGGGTAATTAACAATAGTCTCAATTTTTGAAGGATCAACATGCAGACCTTTAGAGTTGACTACATAGCCAAGGTATTTAAGCTCATTACGGAAGAAAACAGATTTTTCAAAGTTGATTGTTAAATTCGCCATTTTTAATTTTTTATGAACTTTCAGGAGAAGAGAAATATGAGATTCAAAATCAGAACTAGCTACTACAATATCATCTATGTAAACAAATACAGAGTTTTCAAATTCAGGTCCATAGAACAAGGTATCAACGAGTCTTTGTTGTGTAGCCGGTGAATTTGTCAACCCGAATGGCATAGTGACAAATCTGTAGGTACCACGATGCGGAATGTAGAACGCAGTCTTGTTACGGTCAGCTTCAGAATTAGGTATCTGCCAAAACGCTCTAGATAGGTCTATACTACTTAGGTATTTAGCATTTTTCAGGTTGTCTAGAATTTCAGATATGTAGGGTAACTTGTAGGCATCCTTTTTAGTAACAGAGTTTAGTTTTCTGCTATCTAGACAGAACCTAAGCTTGCCATCTTTTTTAGGAATAAGTAAGACAGGAGAAGACCAAGGGCTCTCGCATTCTTCAACCACACCTAGCGCTAGCATTTCATCCAGCTCTTCAGATAAAATACGTTGCTTCTCTGGAGAAACGCGGTAATATCTTTGCCTAATAGGTAAAGAATCTCCAGTGTCAATGCGATGCATAACTAGATTAGTTCTACCCAAACCACACTTTTCAGTAGAAATATTTCTAAACTGATCGATAATGTTATCAGCGGTAACACGTTGATCTTCAGTAAGTTCATTATAGGAACGTAACATACCATTAGCTTCCGAGACTGTGTTTACATTAGTAGGGCAATTAGAAAAACTATGTAGTGAAATAGATTTAGAAAATTTAGGAAAGAGATTAAATTTTGTCCAAAAATCGACACCGAGAATAAGATTAGTTTTTATAGTAGGTATAACATAAGCTTTTAAAATATGAAACTGATTTTCGAATGTTACGGGTAAATTAACATAACCAATAGTAGGTAAATTTCCACCTCCTGCAGCAGTAAAGGTTTTTAGGTCTTTATGAACAGCTAGTCCAATAGATTTCAGATATTCATGACAATTGTTGCCTAGAATAGTTGCTGCTGAGCCAGAGTCCAGTAATCCACACAATGTAATATCGCCTACCAGGACAGTTGCGTAGGGACGTAAATCATCTATAGGTTTTTTATCGAAGATTGTTGTAACAAAATAGCTTGAAAAGAATGTTTTAATAGTTAATAGCCAATTTTGCCAATCGTTTTCATCAAAATTTTTAGAGTTTTTAGTTTTAGTTTTGTCATTTATATTACAACAATCTTCAGTAGTTAGTTTTTTGAATTAGATTTAGAGTGACAGTTAGGGCAATTAGGATATTTAACATCTTTAGTTCCACATTTAAAACAAATAGGGTACCTGTTAGCTTTACATTGACTTAAGGGATGATCAGAGTTACGACACCGTGGACAGAAAACAGTTTTTATGTTTGAACTACTAGGCTGTGTTATAGCAGCTACATTAGTGTTTGATTTTTTATTAAAATTATAAGAATTATTATTAAAATGTTGATTTTTAAAATAAGTTTTAGTGTAAGATGAATTATTATCAGGATTGTTATTATATTTATTATTATATCTATTGTAGAATTTAGATTTATTTAAATTAGGTTCATTAAATTTTGAGAAGGCAAGATCTGGAGCTAAGGATTCACCTGTAATTCTAGGAGGTTCTTTAAACTGAGATGTTAAGGACTGAATTCTCTCAAAGTTCCTGCAGATTGTTTTTAAGCTTTCAATAGAATTTATAGTTGATGAGTTAGAAGCCAACACACTAGCATAACAAGGTCGAATATTATGTAGAAGGATCTCTAGTTTTTCTTGTTCCGATATATCCTTACTAAGCCTGGAGAATAATTCTTTCATTTTAGCAAAGTAGATTGTGATTGTCTCAGTATCACCTTGAGTGCGCTGCCGAATTTCAGACAGAAGTCGGTAGTCATAGTCAAACTGACTAAAATCCTGAACCAGTACAGCCACCAGTTCCTCCCACGTAGACACAGAGGTTCTGATGCTCCGGTACCAATGTAACGCATCACCCGTAAATATTTCAGTAGCATAAGCTAACAATTTAGAGGAAGATGTGTTCCTAGCCGTGCTGTATTCCCTCACTCTCTGTATAAAGGCGTGAACACAAGACTTGCCATTATATTTAAGTTTTTGTAAATCACTAATATGCGAACGGTCACAATGTATCGATACGTTAGGTGGAACATCACTAGATGCAATTGAGTGAACAACTTCTGCTACAGGCTCACAGCTAGTAGGATTAGCAGATTTATTTATAGTGTCTAATTTTGCCGAAAGTGTAGTAATATGTTTTGTTAGTGATTTTATTTTGTCAGCATATTTAGAATCAGAAACATCTAAACGTTTTATACGGTGATATAGGTGATTGCATAAGGCCCTAGTACGTTCGAAAAGATTATTATCAAACTTATCCTCAAGAGTCTTAATGCGTGATAATAGCTCGCTTAAAGATGTGCTAGCACCCGAAATATCAACGTCCGGTTCTATGCCCGATTCGCAAATATCCGAAGTAGGAATAATAGGTGTAAGTTTATTAATTTGTTTACGGAGTTCAAGTACCGTTGACGCAGGTTCCTCGCCTCTAATTAGCACCTCGTACACTAATTCGTTTTTGTTAAGCAAAAAGAATTTAATAGGGTAAGTTTCCATGACGCTTATAGTGCAGAAATTAAGAAAATGAAAACAGAAATAGATTGCTGACTACTAGATAATGAAATGATAATGAGATGAAAATGAAATGGTGATCTTTACAATTAGAAGTGACTACTACCTTTTATTACGATGAGGTGATGAAAAATGCACCCAAATAAAAAATTGAATGAGAAGAAAATAAAAAAATAAGTGGGTAGGTGAAAAACAAAAAAATAAAAATGATAGAAAAGAAAGGAAGAAAAAATGTGCGAACTGTTACGTATAACAAAAATTAATAAGATCTAATCATTTATAAAGTAGCTTTAGCCATTAATTTACAATAATAGTTTCAATTTGCAGTTAACATCACATGTAGTTTTATTGTTATTGAACACAAAATAATTCTTTAAAATGGGTAATAACCGTTATATGCTTTCCAAAAGAAACGTGTACAATACGCAACAGTTAACAAAGACAATAAAACAGAAAGAAAAACATAAAAAGCACCAGAACATAAGTAAATGAAGAAAACAGACAAGAGTACAGTATAATATTATGACAAAGTACGTACCAGTTCGCCGAGTCACCGTCTCGTTCACAATAACTTGTAGGTAGGTGATTATTTAGCAGCTGACCAATAGTCTAGAATCTAGACGTGATTAGGCAACAGAAACCACGGTAAGGGCGCCACTGCGGCCGCTGGTAGCCTGGTAGTCAGGCTGGCCGACAGGTAGGTAGGTAGGGGTCCAAATAAAGTACACAATTTGGTAGAAATTGAGACTTTATTTAAGCCAACTTCTGTTGCCCTAATCACGAATAGATCTTGAGGTAGAAGGTACACTGGGAACACTGGCCTGAACCGTGGCGTAGCTCCGAAGGCGGCCCAGCTCCTTCCCAGGTTGCACTTCCAGGTCTCCAGTAGGACCCAGGTAGTTCCAGACAGGATCAGGTCTGGTTTTTCACTCGCCGCCAGGTAGAACGTTGCGTAGCGAGGGTTTAAAGTAGAACGTAGAAAAATCCAGCGTAGAAAATAAATCCTGGAAGCGCAGAGACAAGGCTAGCATTAGCGGAGCTTGGGCCACGTTGCCGGGTCCAAAGGTCACAGTGTCCCAGCAAAGAAAGTGAACAAAGAACAGCTGCTTTAGATAGAAATTTAGCAAGAAGAACACCTTACAATAGAAGTTAAGCAATGCATGGAAACTTACCCCAGCGGGATTTCCGATTAGAATTTGTCTAGCACAAATAAGTAGAAATTAGGCAGGTACGCAATAATTGAAGGTCAACTAAAAAAACGTGTGACACAGCCGTCACGTCTGATGCAATTTGGTCGTCTGCCGCGTCTCCGGCCCGAATGCACTCGAGGCACCACCGTCGCGCGCGGCGAAACCAGTTCACCAGTTTAGAGATGCGTAGGCGCAATAGTTACGAGGACCTTTGTGTAAATAATTAATATTGGGTTCCGTATATGAATTATGTTAATTTTAATATATTATAATTTGTTATTATATTTAGTTTAGTTTAATTTAGGTGTTTTATTAATTTTAGAATAAATCTATTGTAATTATTTGTATTTTTTTTTAATTTCCAACCTATGCTTAGAGCTAGCAAAGTACAACGTTACAACCTGCATTATAATGTTGCAAGATTTTGAAATATTCATTTTGATTTTAATTTAGTCCTTTTTCGGTAAAAACTTACGGACTAAGGGATTTTATGACTTCGGGATTTTTAGAACTGGAAATATCGTCAATTTTAATTTGTATAGTTTTCGAAAACCCACTTAGGGATATCTTAATAAAAAAAAATGTTGGATGTATCGATAGAGAAAAATTGGCCGATCGATCTGTGTTAATAGTGTAAAAAATCCCTAACTAGGACTTAGGGATTTTTCGAATTGGGGCACCCAATTATATATTTTATCAAGATATGTCTTAAATGTGCGTCTTTCTGCGGCGGGTGTGTTGCGTTGATTATAGTTTTACAAGGAGCGACTGCCCATCTAACCTCCACAACCCGGTTACCCGCTCAACCCAACACCCCTTGGTAAAACTGGTCAGACTTACTGGCTTCTGACTACCCATAACGACTGCCAAGACTGTTCAATGACAGCCGGAACCTACAGTTTAACATCCCCTCTAAATAACGGTCATTGGTATCCAAAATATACGTAGAAAGAAAATACGAACTTAGAAAAGTTGCATTAGCAGGTATTTGCCAGATCTGGAATCAAAGACGCACGCTCATACTTGAGAGATTGGTTCTCTACCCACTAAACCACCACGACTTCCACTAAGTCATCACGACTTTGTCATCTCAGTAACATTTAATGTTTTTTACATAATAATACGTGTAATATTTTTGCCACACACATCTTAAATGCGGACTAATTAGAATCACTACTCTTATCCCTATGGTCACGTCTATTGCTGTTCAGTTCTCAGCGTTTAGGTAGTCTGCTGTGCTTTTGCCGTTGAAGTACAAAAATTAAATTTATGGTACGTTTCTGTTGTAATGGCTATGCGTACCTATTCCGTTGTTTTCAAGTCAACGGGCCCTTAAAATTCAATATCAGACGATACAGATCTTTGATTTTGCTGACCCCGTAGTCGCTGGCATAAGGGACAGGATCCGCGTACGAAGTCGCGGGCAGAAGCTATCATAAATAAGCTGGAAGTACCTCCAAGCGGTGAAGGCGGTAATAGTTTAGGATAGACTTTCAATGGTGATGGTATATCATCGTCAATTTTACCCTTTTACTACAAAACTTTATAGAATGAATGTTCGAGTTTTAATGCTATTTGAGTGTTGTATTATTTTCCATTTATCTTCGTGACAGGGTAGCTTACTCAGTAACGCGGGGGCGAGGGGGCAGTCAGCTAGATTTTAATTGATCAGGTATCTTCTT
This sequence comes from Helicoverpa zea x Helicoverpa armigera, assembly GCA_033682625.1. NCBI lineage: Eukaryota > Metazoa > Arthropoda > Insecta > Lepidoptera > Noctuidae > Helicoverpa > Helicoverpa zea x Helicoverpa armigera. Next base: position 221,930 of record JAWIIS010000091.1, on the reverse strand, counting down.
CACAATGAAACTATTACCATGGCTAGAAAGAGGTCGAACTAAGAAAATGCGGACTAATTAGAATCACTACTTTTATCCCTATGGTCACGCCTATTGCGCTTAAGTTCTTATCGTTGACGTACAAAAGTTAAATACGTGGAACGTTTCGAATGATTTTGCGTATTCCGTTTTCCCATCAACGGGCCCTTAAGGCGAGGAAGTGGTCAACAATAATTCCATAACCGGCACGCGCATCTAAGGCGCCAAAAGGGGTCGGAGCGTCTGAGCGGGGCGAGGATAACAATACGCGCGCTAGCTTATAACTAAAAGTCGTAAGCGACAAAATGGTTTTGTAATTTTATTATTTAGAAATGATAATTTGATAAAAAATCCTACTACAATTTTAAAGAGTATGTATATACTCAACTACTAAAAAAGTTAAGAGGCTTTAATCGGTCCCGTTTGCCCATAATATGTGAATCTCTTTTTAAAAAGAGGTATGTTTGATATATTTTTTAACCGACTTCCCAAAAAGGAGGAGGTTCTCAATTCGTCGGGATCTTTTTTTTTTTTTTTATTTTTTTTTTTTTATTTTTTATGTATGTTCACCGATTACTCGGAGACGCCTGGACCGATTTGCAAAATTTTTTTTTTGTTTAATAGGGTTTACCTCCCAGGTGGTTCCATAGTCACCAGGTCAGGATCTGATGATGGAAACCCTGAGAAATCGAGGGCAACTTTCGAAAATTGTAGGCATACGTAGGGTAAAAGCTTGACACTAAGGCGTATGTCTGATAACACTATGCAGTGGTGAAGGTTTGAAGCTGACCTGATGATGAAGTCCAGAGAAGGTTGAGGGAACTTGAACAATGAATGTGTAAACTACCTCGTGTTTGGGCTTATTTTGTTCGTATTGACAAGACCTTTGCAACAGTGAAGGTTTGAAGCTGACCTGATGATGGAGACCAGAGAAGGTCGAGGGAACTCGACAATTGAATATGTAAACTACCTCGTGTTTGGGCTTATATTGTTCGTATTGATAAGAACTTTACACTTATGCGGATAGTGACAACTATGCTTGTCACTGAAAAGCTAAAAATAAAAAACTTTTTACAAAAAAATAAAACCGACTCCCAAAAACACTGAAAAGCAAAAAAAAACTATTCTTAGGTGCATCGGCCTAGAAGTCGGTGGCGAAATAAACTTAGTTACATCCATTAGACACTGACTTCTAGGCCGATGCACCTAAGAATAGTTTTTTTTTGCTTTTCAGTGTTTTTGGGAGTCGGTTTTATTTTTTTGTAAAAAGTTTTTTCTCTGTTATAAAAGTTACCTAATCATGTTTCTACAACTAACAAAATAAGGTTTATATCATGAACTTTCAGGTAACCAAGTTGTATTTTGATCCGTTTTGTATTTACTGAGAAAAATTGACATCCTTGGCGCCAAAAATTCCAATTCGTCCTCTTAAAATTCAACATCAGACGATTCAAATATCTTTGATTTTGCTGACCGCGTAGTCGCTGGCATAAGGGACAGGATCCGCGTACGAAGTCGCGGGCAGAAGCTAGTATATAATATGTTAAGTTTAGTACGTATACCCCTACAATTCTGATAATAAATAGTTAATATCAAGCATTACACATATTGAAAATTAAAAAAATATACATTCGGCAATATAGTAATAATAATAAAGTATGAAAAAGTGAACTGTTCAATATATTAAGTGCTAATCTCAATATCACCATAGAATTGTGTAACAACAGTAAAATCGCTCCAAGACACATATAATAAAATAGGCTAATAACAAATACTTTCAAACCATCAATGACCCATACAATTAACATTTCACTTACGTCATTATAATACTCAGATTTAAATGTAAGACTATTGTTCCTGTTCACATACAGTACCAGTACCAGATTTAATTTTACATATATCTTCTGGCGATCGTATAGCCAATGCTGGTGAGTTATCGGTTTTACGAACAAGTACCGTGCCATGTTTGATCCAGACGTACGTGAAACCATGCTTTTTGGCTGCATCGCGACATTCGCGAAACAACCATTTTCTACTCAAGGTTAAGTGTTCGTGCATGTAGATACGACTTGCTTTACCAGAGAACCCAAGTTGGTCAGAATTGAGGCCCTTTGCCTATCTAAATGCACTCAGTAAGTTGTCCCTCAATATTCGAGAACTCATCTTGACAATAATGTTTTTGGTTTATTGTTGTCCTTGAGTGCGTGTGGGACGCGATGAATGGCAATAATGTTCGCTTGACCCAAAGGAAATTTAATGTTAGAACAGATACTCTCCATTAGTTTAATTAAGTTCTCGTTCCGTTTTTCCGGGACATTGCTTATTTCGAGGTTGCAGCTTCTAGCCTGTTGTTCTAATGAATCTATTTTAGACTGTAATCCATTCACAATGTTATTAATAGAATCAAAATTAATCGCCTGCGAAGAAACAGTTTCAAACTTCTTTTTTAAGGCGTTATGCGCATCATCGGTAAACTGGATAGATTCTTTCAACTCAGAGATATCTTGGGTAATAAGAATGTATTTGGAATCCATGCCTGATATTCTGTTCTCCAAAACGGCGTGGTTGTTTCTAAGAGCATTAAGTTCTTTTTTCATTTCTGTAGCAGTTTGTGTTAAGCTGGATAGGTCCGCCCGAATGCTGGTCACATTCTCCGATATCTTCTTAATGCTTTCACTCAGTTCGTCACGCCAATGATCAAGTTTTTTATATATTATCGCAGAAAAAGTGTCAATTGCATCTTGTATTTCTGATTCCGGCTTTTTACGCTTGCGTTTGTTGGCGTCTTCCACTGAAGTAAGGCCGCTGCTTGGCCGTGCGAGTTTTTCTGCCGCAGTTGAGATGTTGGAAAGGTCGGTATCCGAACGACTTTTAGGCGGCGAGTGCATCATGGTTGTTGGTAGCAGTTTTAAGTAAGTAACAAGAACACCGCAAGATGACGCACGGTTGCGTCTAAAGGAAACAGGTATTTTGAGCCGAGCGCCTCACTGTACGAGTGGTCGAGCGGCTAAGATTTCGGACCGCAAGCGCGATGCACAGCGTGTCGCGAGTTCGAACCCGGCCAGCCGCAACAGCAACTCTTTCAATATTTGTTAAATTTAATTATATTTCTTACTTCGTGCACAAGCAGGATGGCGCAATACAGATTCAATGATGGCGCCGGCGATATATGGGCACCTCTGCAAGATAGTAAGAGAGGTACTGAGACTTCTTCACAATATCACTTCACAACGTTAACTCAGATCAGCAATTTAGCTCAACGATACTGACAGACGTGCACTCACGATAAAGACCAAAACTAACAGTGTGAGGTGAGGTTTAAAATGTGATACAATAAAACCATTAACTGTTATTGGAATAGGTAACAATAATTGTAATAAAGTAATAGAAAGTTGTAATACTCACCTTAAATCAATCCAAGGCACTTACCAAGTGAATTTGTCTTGCTACATTCTTCATCAGCTTACCGGTGACATTCCAAAGGTCCCAGTTGATGTCCAAAACCTTAAAATTCCAAAAGATATCGTATTAACCGACCCTAAGTTCAATGAACCTGCTCCCGTTGATATTGCTCATCGGAGCAAACGTGTTCTGGGATATCATAGTTGGCGAACAGCGCCCTCTAGGTCCCAAGAATCCAAAATTACAAAATTCTAAATTGGGCTGGATTATAGCCGGACCAATTAATTTTCCAATTTCCAAACAAAATATTCAATGCAATCATGCAACTATTTCAAATAACGAGCTACACGACATCCTCACTAAATTCTGGGAAATTGAGAGTGTTCCTCCAAAAAGAATTCTCAGTCCCGATGAAACTGCTTGTGAAAATCATTTTCTAAATAACACATTTCGTTTGGATAACGGGAGGTTCTGTGTCAGATTACCACTAAAGGAATCGCCAGAGTGTCTCGGTGACTCATACAATCAAGCAAAAAAACGTCTCCTTAATCTTGAGAAAAGATTTAGAAAAATCCTACACTAAAATCACAATATGTAGAATTCATTCGTGAATATTCAGAATTAGGTCATCTCTCTGTATCACCTATTTCAATTCCAAATCCTTCATACTTTCTAGGTCATCATGCTGTCTTCAAAGAGGACAGCGAGTCCACTAAAATCAGAGTGGTCTTCGACGGCTCCGCTCTCACTGCCTCTGGATATTCTTTACATGATATCCTTATGGTAGGACCTAATTTACAAAATTCTCTATTTTCCATTTTGGTTAGATCGCGTCAATACAAGTACTTTCTTACTGGAGACATAGCCAAGATGTATAGACAGCTAGCTGTGTCCCCGGAGGATTGTGACCTTCAATTAATACTATGGAGAGAAGACGAGTCTCATCCTATTCAAACTCTGCGACTAGGTACTGTTACTTACGGAACTGCAAGTGCCAGTTACCATAGCACAAGATGTCTTTGGCAGGTGATATGATACTTGCGTTTTAGTAACCGTTAAAATTTTCAAATGTTTAAATTTGCTAAGTAACCGAATTATTGTTATCTCCGTATCTGATAGTGAACATCCACAGCAACACATCTACACTTTTAGCGCTTCCCTATTAAGCGTTGCTGTGGGTGCTCACCGTCTACGGCCAGTGTGTAATGCCTTCGCTTATTGCGCATTACAGGGTTTCACGTACACCTTAAATCTCCTGCTTCCCCGCGGTGGACTGTAGCGGGTTGAAGAACCCTTCGAACCCTACACCTGCATCTGGACCTGATCTCGGCGCGCGGCCACTTGTTCCTGCAGCGACCAGTGACGTCAGGGAAGTGCTAGGCTAGTGAGGAGGTTAATCACTGTAAACTTGTATGTAATGGTATGGGCTCTAACCCATTGTTTATTTCTGCCGACCGAGCTATACTGTATTTTGTGTGTGGTAAATAAATTGTCCATCTTGCTACCTACCTATTTTTTTATTTAATAACCCCTGGGAGGGATAAAGTAGCGTAGCAGAGGATCAGACCGGGACACCATGCATTATTCAACTTGACTGCCTCGTTGGTCTAGTGGTCGCATTCGATTCCCGGGTCGGGCCGAAATCGCTTTGTGGGTTTTCTTAAGCTTTCATAAAGCAGCCCGTAGTCTGGAAGTTGGTGATTGATTCACCCGTGCATCGGAGAGCACGTAAATGTCGGTCCTGCGCCTGATCTCTTTCCGGTCGTGTCGGATTGCCGTCCCATCGGGTTATGAGAGTGAAGGAATAGGGAGTGCACCTGTGTCCGCGCAAATGCTCGTGCACAATAATATGTCCTGCGCAGCTGGCTGATCACCTTAAATGAGAACAGCCGCCGTGGCCGAATTCAAATCAAATCAAATCATTTATTCATTTATCAAAGTTCACATTAAACAACATTATTTCTTAAAATCTAGAAATATGTGCTAACATTATAATTGCTTGAACTAGGTTAAACCTGTGTCTCAAGCGAAAAGAGACCTTATTTGCTAATTTGACAACATAAATTGACAATCTAATATACAAAAAATTAAATAGCTAAACATCGATTAAAATACATACTTTGCTTATACCTAATACTTATTTATTATTGTTTGCGTTTGCAGTTTCATTTACACACTGTAAGTAGGTCTTCCGTGTTATCATAAGAAAGGCTTTGTAGATAATTACGAACACTTTTTCTGCATTTAAAGTAGTTAAGGCTATAAATGCCTAGTTCACTATTTAGTTTATTGTACAGAAATGAGCCTAAAAATCTAAAAAATCTATTCGTATACACATATTTTGAGGTGGAGTTTGAACTGCAAACTATATCCTTACGTCTTTTGTTTATAATGTTAGGATTGTAGGAAAGCTGAGAGTGTTGTGTTAGTATTGCGTGCATGATAAATAATTGCCTGACAGTTAAAACATTGCAAGATTTATATAGATGATCTGTGGGAAAGAGGAAAGGACGAGAGTAAGCTACTTTTAAAAGTGCTCTCTGGGCTCGTTCGAGAGGAAGCATTGTAGTTTTTGGTGCTCCTCCCCAAGAAGTAATACAAAACGTAAGGATGGATTGACAGAGGGCCAAATAAATTTGGGTAACTAGCTTATTGTCTGCGATTGTGCGTAGTTTTTTAAAAACAAACATTAATTTCCGTACTCTAGACACCAAGCTCTCGATGTGTTGTTTGAAGGAAAGAGTATCGTCAATTATAACACCCAGATATTTAATATTATTTGTTTTAAGGACTATAGGACAATGACATGAGTTGATTAACGGATCACTACATTGATGTGCATATAGATGCGTGTTAGTATTTTTATTTTGACTTCTGCGCATAGAAAAGTGCATAAATTTAGTTTTATCAACATTTAGGGTTAGTAGATTGTTTTTAAGCCAGTTAGTGACAATATTAAAACCTTTTTGTGCGCTTTTGTAGAGTTCCTCAGTAGTTTTCGCAGTAAATAATAGCGCTGTGTCGTCGGCATAAGATAATATTTTTCCGTTTTCTATATCCAGATTACATAGGTCATTTATGTAAATAAGGAATAGGGTAGGGGCCAAAATGCTGCCTTGGGGAACACCGAAAGCATGGTTTTTTAGGTTATCACTTATGGTCGTATCGATTCGAACGCATTGACAACAATTATTTAAGTAATCTGCTATTAGTTTTAGCTGTGTGCCTCGAATTCCTACCGCCTCTAGTTTGTATAAAAGCAGGGGAATTGATACAGTATCAAAAGCTTTTGCTAGGTCAATGAAGATTGCTAAGCTTTGGTTCCCCTTGCCAAGTTCTTCTGTGACGTAGTCGGTCAGGGTATGTACCGCATTTGCTGTGGATAATTTAGATCTAAAGCCGAATTGCATAGGTGATAGTAAACCGTGTTTTTCCAAGTAGTTGACTAGTCTAGTGTTAATAATTTTTTCTAGTACTTTGGATATCGAAGGAAGTATTGATATTGGTCTATAATTACTTATTTGATCTTTGTTTCCTGATTTGAAAATAGGGATTACTACTGCTTTTTTTAGAAATTCAGGAAATACACCATCTGAGAGGCATAGACGAAATATAAACGTAAAGGGGGGCACCAGAATATGCTTGAACCTTTTTAATATTTTATTGCTTATATTATCCCAGCCAACTGCAGTATCATCTTTCAGTCCTGAAATAATTCGCGTGATTTCGTGTGTATCAGGGTCAAGCATACCAAAGGATTTATCACTCGTGGTTAAGTGTTGAATGCGCGATGCTTGTATGACCGATGACTGTGGGATCTGCTCAGCAAGGATTTTCCCCACGTTTACAAAATAGTTATTTACATTGTTAGCTGACAAAAGCGGTGAAGTATCCTGAAGCAGTAAACTTGAGATTGATTCACGCTGTTTTGATAAATAAGTGATGTTTTTTATGTGTTGCCATAATGATTTGGTATTGTTACCTGCTTTCTGCAATTCATTTTTATCGTAGTTAGTTTTTAGTCGTTTTAAGAGGTTGTTGCAAAAATTTCGATACCTCTTATATGTTATTTGGAGTATTAAATTATCAGGTGATCGCTTTGTTCTTTGATGAAGTTTGTCCCTGTGTCTAATACAGCGGATGAGTCCAGGTGTGATCCAAGGTTTGATATTCTGCAGTTTTTTATTGTTTGTCATAATAGTCGTATTGCGTAATATAGCTTGCTGGACATTTTTTATTAAGTACGATAAAGATGAATTTGCGTCATCAGCATTATAAATTGGACTAAAATCAATGCTGCGTAAATCATTTTCAAGATTGTTTATGTTTAATTTAGTCTTTGTCTGTGTTCGATTTAGCTTAGGGGGCATTAAATCTAGTGTTAGTAGGACAGCATGATGATCGGTAATCGTTGAATTAGTAACAAGTGTTATGTAATGTAAACTAGATTTAATCATCATATGATCTAAGCAAGAGCCACTCTGATGTGTGGGCAGAGTATGAGCAGGTAGGAGCCCTAGGTATGAGCAAAGGTTAAGGTAGTTTTGTGTTCCGACATCACAGTTGTTAGAGCCTATGTTGATATTTAGATCAGCGGTTAGTATAATGTTTTTGAATGGAATTAATGCTTCACAAGTCTGGTTTAAAGAATAAAGGAAGGGATCCAGGTTTTTAAAGGAAGGGGATCTATATATAGCTAAAATTGCTGTAGTACTTCCTATTTTTATAACTAAGCAGTTACAGTCTTCAAGGTCTGGTTCTTCGACAGTGATCTGTAGCGATTCCTTGGCGTAGACTACGACGCCGTCGTTTTGGTTATAACTTTTTTTACTATAGAAAGAGTGATATCCGGGAATAAGAGGGAGATTTCCATTTCTGTTTGATAACCAGCATTCGGTTAGCACTATTATATCACAAGTCAGGTTAAGGGTATGCAGGAAGGTATTGAAACTGTCTATATTCTTATATATACTACGAATATTTTGGGTTAGTACTGTTAATGAGCTTTGAAAGTCAAAGAGATATTGTTTGCAGTCCTCAACATTGCATGCTTTGGTCATAGTTGAAAAACTATTATCTATTTCCATAATTAAACTATCCATATTATAATAATATTTAAACTAGTTAAGTTCTAAAGTGGTTAAATATTATGTGACGCTCTCAGGCGCCTTCATAGTCGATTGAGTTGATGTATCTAAATTCGGCAGCTTTTCTAGCCGGGCAATCGATATCTCCAGTTTTATGATTACCTGGTTTTTTGAAGCGTAGGCACGTAGCGCATTTTGGAGAATCATTTTTCTTAGTGCACTCCTTGATTGAATGTCCCTCTTCACCACAGTGTCCGCAAACCGGGGCAGTATTTTTGCATGTCTTAGCCGCGTGACCGTACTGCTGACAGATGTAACATCTAGTTATTAATGTGAAGTCTCTTACCTGGCAGGATGTCCAGTTTATAAAAACTCGATCTTGGGTGATGAGGGCTTTTCGTATGACCGCTGATACTTCTAAGATCAAGTTGTGATTATCTGTATCTCTTCTGCCAGATTTGTGGCTTAGCTTTATTGAGGACAAAAATGTTTCTCTGGACATGGATGGGACTTTATCGACTACGTTTTGTTCAAAGATGCAGTTGTATACTTCACTTTCTGCCATTGATGAGGGAACTCCTATTATTATTATGCGGGGCTTCCGCTTTTGTGGTTCGTTGACGGTGAGGCCTGAGTTTGCATGCTGGACAGTGTGCTTTAGTTTTTCGAGGTCATCCTTGGTCTCAGTACTGATAACCACGCCGCCATTTCGGACTTTACGGACTCCTCGGACTTTCAGCTTCATTTCTTCAGGGCACACGATTTTCTGGACTAGGTTTCTAGTTTCATCGCTCGTCTTTGAGTTATCGCTCGGATAAATCGCCAATGCGCTATGTTTCATTGGACGAACGAAGCTGTTGGACCCTTTCTTCACCATATCCGCAAAGGAAGTGCTTTCAGAAATTGGTTTTGTACAGGACTCTTTTATTGCAATCTTGATTTCTGCAGCTAGTTTATCTGTCAGGTCTTGTTTTTCGTTCAGAGCTTGGAGAGAGTGATGCGTTTGAACGGCCTTTTGTTTTAGGGACTGGTACTGAAGGACTAGATGAGCTACGTTATTTCCCACTTTTCGGCAGAGGTTACTCACTCTTAATTTTTGTTCTGAGTTAAGCTTGCCTTCGCTAGTAATAGTGCAGACCTCGTTTAGGCTTTGTTCGATGTATGTACCCCATCCAGTTGTGCAATTCAGGCGTTGAGATGATCTCCACTTTCTCTATTGGCTCTCGGCCGGGGGATTGGGCTGGTGTTGGTGTCGGTGGTGGAGAGCGGCGCGTTAGCCCGCTTCGGTTGAAGGGGCTGCTATCCATTATGATTCTGTGTAAAGTCACTTCTTGTCCATTCTTTGAAGTTCACTCAATTTAAACACTCAAACATTAGATGTACTAGAATATGTAGGAGGTATGTACAATCACGGACAAGTCCGGTGATACACTTTTCTTAAAAAATCCTTTAAACGACTCTCTCACGCACACAAGCATAATACGTTCCATATTTGTTATTCAAATAACGACCCTTAAGTAATACAAATAGAGTTCTAAATAGCGTGTACCTACGCGTTGGATCCATGCTTTGCAAACGATACGTTTCGTAAGGACTTTACTCTCTATACTTATCATTGAAATAATAACCCTTATGGATACTAGTATAGAGTTCTAAATAGCGTATAACCGCTAAATAGTTTACCGGAACTTTAAAAGAGTAAAAGAAAAAAGGTGTTTGTTTAATTAGTTGCAATTTGCATTTCGCCCGTGCCTATTGTCAACGCGTTTGTTTTTTTTAGTATCCTATTTACGTTGACCTGTGCTGTGATTGTGGACTGTTTATTGCTGAATCGAATTGACCCTTGCTTTGTTTTTGGACTGCTGATTGCCTACTTGATGACCCATGCTGTGTTTTTGGACTGTAGATTTCCTTCTCGTCGACTTGTGCTGTGTTTTTTGGACTTATATACAAAATATTGACTCCCTTTATGATTCATCTGTTACAAAGAATTTAAGGATGCCTCGAAATTTATCCAGGGAAGAGAGGAACCAAATATTGGTTCTTCATAATCTAGGACGAAACATTTTGCAAATATCGCAGGAATTAAACGTTACGGTAAGTTTTCAACCAACAAAATTTTTTTGACTAAATTATGTAATTAACTTAGAGAAAAACATTAAGTGACACTATTAATTTCAACAAAACTACATATTACCTCTATAAAAATTCTTAATAGTTTTCGGTAGGTAGACAATTTTTACCGCCTCATATGCCTAATACCTAAGTGTTCAATGACTAGAGTTTTATTGTAGTTTTATTAGGTATGAAAAATGTTGCGATATCGAATACTGAAATTGTTAATATATTCGATACTTTTCATTATTAAATAAAAAACAGAACTCATACTTACAATAATAACATGATAATAATTAATAGTATTCGTAGTTATTTCAGAGATCTTTGTATACCTTCACTATTCATTGTTTGTTGTTTTTTTTTTGACACTATTAACAATAGCGAACTACCAAATCAAAAAAATTAAGTGTAGATATAATATCATCACATTTTATTACAGAGGGCTACAGTGCGACGGTGGATACACCGAGATTCAGAAGAGGGATCCGTGGAGGACAGACCGCGTGCTCCACCTCCACGGGTAATAACACCTGATCGTGTGGCTCATATGATAGACGTCTACAACTCAGAGCCGTTTACAAAAACCTCACAATTCGCGTTGGAGTACGAATGTAGCATGAAAACTGTGAGACGTGCGCTCCATCAGGCCGGTATACATCATAGGCGTCCCGCAAAAAAGATAATCTTAAGCGAAGAATTAAAGCAAGCCAGAGTTCGATTTGCTCGAGACTACAGAGACTTTGACTTTTCACATGCCATATTTTCCGACGAAAAATCTTTTAAATCTAGCCAATTAGGATGTCGGAATTTATGGCGTGTGAATAACACTAGATACGAGCCGAAAAATGTGAGTCCCAACAATGAATCGGGGCGAATTATAGTAAATATGTGGGGGTGGATGAGTGCTGGTGGTCCGGGTGAACTGGCTTTCATTGACTCGAGAGCAACTGGACAGTCACATGCTGAGCTGCTGGAAGAAGTTATGTTGCCTACAGTGCGCACGGTGTATCCTAGGGAGGAAGTTCCCTCATTTTACTTCTTCCAAGATAATTGTCCAATACACCGTGCGCGTGTCGTTCAAAATTGGCTCCAGCAGCATCCTGAAGTAAGAACTGTCCCTTGGCCGTCTCGGTCCCCAGACCTAAATCCCATAGAAAATTTATGGGCCATAATGGTCCAAAGATGGGATTTTAGAAACGAAAGAAGTAAATTAGCACTCGTCACTCATTGCAACGAAATATGGGACTCACTTCGCGGCTCGGATTTATGTCAAATACTCGTGTCGTCAATGAGAAATCGTCTAGACGCAGTAATAGACGCGGCCGGGGCTGCAACAAAATATTAAATTATACGTATGCTTATGTAATGGTATAGAATATATTTATACAAAAGTAAATGTGATATAGCTTAATTTAAGAGATTCTGATATTTTGACTAGGCTATCTATGATGGCAAATACACAAAATTTTGAATTGAAATTGAAAAAGCGTTGAACAAACAAGATTGTTATGAGATTCAGATTGAGCTTATAACGAAGGCAATTCAATCGTATCGTAATCATTAGACTGATATAGTGATTTTATAATAATATATAAAAATATACGGTTTCTTTGAGAAATTGAAGACTGATTCTTGTATTTTAAAATTAGGACTAATTGTTATTTGATATTATTTATTTACCATTACCACATTTATATCCTTTGTAGCTTTAAAAATATATCGGTATAAGTCAATGTGATATTAAAGACTGATTTTGAAGACTGATTAGCATTTTTGTAATTATTTTTGTCAGTTTTGTTATATTAATGTTATATAATTTGTTTTTAAAATTTCTATTTAAACTTATGCCTCATAAGTAAACCACATTATCCTAGTGGTGATATTTAGACTGATTTACTTCTTTAGAAATTTAAGACTAATAAGACATTTTTTTTATTTTTAATTACGTAGGTAATATGTGATTTTTCCATCTAAGTAAACTTTAAAAATCACTAAGCTTTTTAACTGTCTAGTATTTTAATGTCTACTAAAGTAGCACTAATGTTATTGTCCTAAATGTATTAACTATGCAGGAAAAAATACCTATGTGATTTATTAACGAATTCCATGTAATTTTTATAAATATTACTTTAAACCAAACAAAACAGTGGCGGTCACCGGCGCCGCTTGATCTATTGTTTTGTGAGAACAATAACACGAAGCTAGTCAAGTCTCTAAGAAAACCAGTTATTAAAGTATATTCGTATCTTCAAGCAAAATGTGAACTTATAGTTCGTGTGAAACTTTTTAGGTATTCCGGAACACTTAAGTAATAAGAATCTTTGATTGGCTCAAGTAAACTATCCTAGATAGAGCTTTTTGTAAGTTTAATTTCTTATTACTAAAATACCTGAAAATTTATACATATACACCGAGATTATTATTTTAGTCCGATATTGATATTAGTATTTTGTTTGAATTATAAATCTATTGTGTTTAATACTAACGGGTGCTTTGTTTTTTGTTTCAATCAAACATTACATTATAACAATGAAAATCTTCGAGTTATGTGCCCATCCACACCTACTTTTGACTATGTGAACGTGTCCATAGTTTAAGGAAAATATTTTATTGCAATTATTATATTATTTTTAATGTGTCTTATAGTTTTTTTATCTGTTTTATATTGAAATATAATATGTTAATCAATATACTTTTTGTTTTATTATCATTACATTTATAAAACGTTATTATAAAAATATATTTCCATAAATTTCGACAGCCCATATGACGTAGTGGTTGGTCACACTGACTACTGCGCTGCGTGTCGCAGGTTCCATTCCCGCACGGAACAACTAAAATTGTTTTGGGGTGTGGGTGTTGCATGTGATGAATGTTTGTAAACGCACCCACGATACAGGAGAATTTCCTAATGTGGGGCAATTTTTATTTAAAAAATAAAACTATTCCAACGTCCCTTTAAAAGCCTTCTGCTGAGCCTAAAATTACACAAGGTTTGTAAAAAATAGAAAGCTAATTTCATCATGATGGCCCATAATAATAATTTCGACTGTTTGCTAATTATGACTGAAAAGATTATGAGCTTCAAATCGATGTTATGATTGGTTTTATGTATAGAAAGGTAAAGCATACATTTTATAGACACTTTATGAAAACTGAGGATGCCGGTGCATTCCTCGACATTTTATGACAAGTCATTTGTTGTCCAAGCAACTCGTCTGTGGAATGCACTGCCTGTGTCTATCAGGCGCGCACAGTCTCTTGCTGTTTTCAAGAGTATGGTGAAGAACTATTATCTGAATCTTTAACACTCTCTCTACTTTCTTTATATTTATATTTTTTGTCTCCCATCCAACTTTCCTTAAATATGTGTATGTATTGTTTATTTTATACTTGTATATGTAACTATTTAATCATTATTTGTACACCTACTACCCGTAATCTATCTATTTAAAATCGACTCCATCCAAAGGTTGTCTGTAAGAGATTGCTTTTTAGCGATAAGACCGCCTATTGTACTCACACGTATTTGTTTGTAATGTCCTTTTCTATGTTTGTTTTGGTGTACAATAAAGAATATTCTGTCTGTCTGTCTGTCTAAACTGTATTTGTTGATGCTAAATATATCATTTTGAATTGGGTATACGTATATTTATTTATGTAATAAATCAAATAAAAACCCGATAATCATATCTACTTGTTGCTTACTAAGCATTTTCAGTAGATTAAATTAGGTAAGTATACACCTACTAGTTAAATTTTAGAGTTGTTTTTTATTAAATAGTTTTCATATTTTGATACGCGTGGATCCTAATACTTTCTCACTTGCACACCGACTATCTTACTTGCTTGCACACCGACTATCTGCTTCATTGCAACTCTGGTAGATTATAGCAAATATAAGTTTTAAGGTTGAAAATCACCCGAACATTTTTGTATCATAACAATAATGAGCTTTATGATCATTATGCCAAAGTCTTAAGTCACTTGGCTGCTTGCTACATTATTAATATGCATATAGGTATATATCGCACCAAACGAGTTTAAGAAGGCTGTGATAGAGACAGAGATAGATATAGACAGAGAAGTGAAATACGTGCGCGTGTGTGCTGTATGTGTTTCACGTGAGCGCACGGGCACTTGCCAAGCGAATTTCACCTTTTGGTGGTCTACCGCCCGTGTCCCCTATTGTACATATATAAGTACGCTTAGTCACTAAAGTAGGCCACGATTAAAAATTGTCAATTTATGTAAAAAATATTTACGCTAACGAGCACGACTGTATGCGTCTCTAGTGGCCAATGTCCAAACTGCCGGCAATTCGGCCGTGGACGCTATTATTATTTGCATTATTCAAACAAAAATATTCATACAAAATTTGTGGTGTGAAGGCATTGACTGGGATCAGCCTGTGCCTGATGATTTAAAGGAAAAGTGGTATGAGATTTCTAAAAACTTACCTTTACTTGCAGACCTTCGTATCTCACGTAAAGTTATTTGTGATTCACCAAAATTCATTGAACTTCACTCATTCTGTGACGCTTCGCAAGTCGCGTACGGGGCTTGCATCTACATGAGATCGCTTAATAAAGATAACGAGGTAACAGTGAGGCTTTTATGCTCAAAATCCAAGGTTGCTCCTGTAAAACCGACAACGATACCTCGCCTCGAGCTCTGTGCAGCGGTATTGGCAGCAAACTTATGTAAGTCCATTACCGATTTTTTAAGACTCACTCCTTCAAAAATTACTCATTGGTGTGATTCTAATGTCGTGCTCTGCTGGATCAACAACGATCCAAGCAAACTTAAAACTTTTGTTGCAAACAGAATTTCTGAAATTCTAGATCTTACGGATCGAAAATCATGACGTTACGTTCCTACTGACGCAAATCCCGCAGATTTAATTTCACGGGGTGCAAATGCTTGCCATCTCCGCGATAATGTCATGTGGTGGCAAGGTCCGTCTTATCTCTATAGTGATGAATCACAATAGCCCATATTACAACTTAACAAATCTATTGATTTACCTGAAATTAAAGTTCATTACATTAATTTACCTAAATCTACTTTTGATTTTAAAGGATTTTCAAATTTTACTAGACTACAGCGAGTATTTGCATATATTTTAAGATTTTTACATAATTCCAAACAATCAAATAAACACAATAAATTATTTGGATTTTTAACAGTAACTGAATTAAATAATGCTTTTAATTTTATTTGTCAAATCGTGCAAAAACAATCCTTTCCTTCTGAATATAAAATATTGCTTGCCAGTAAATCCTTGTCATCAAAATCTAAATTATTAAGTTTATCTCCATTTTTTGAACCAACTGATTAGGGTAACTCATAGTTAGGGTAACTCATGATTAGGGTAACTCATAGTAGGATAACTCAATTGATTAGGGTGGGTGGGAGATTAGATAATTCTAATTATTCTTTCAATAAAAAACATCCAGTATTATTCGATTCTTCTCACTATGTGACAAAACTTTATTTTATTCGCAAACACTTAAAACATTTACATGCTGGTCCCCAGTTACTGCTAGCAACAGTAAGAGAAGCTGTGTGGCCTATCAATGGCAGGAAGCTTGCTAGGCGTGTTGTCAATCAATGCGTTACCTACGTGCGTGTTCGTGGTAAAACTTTAAATCCTAAAATGGGAAACTTACCTGCTCATCGAGTCTCAGTTGATTATCCATTTAAATCAGTTGGTGTTGATTATGCCGGTCCATTTTATATCTTAAGCAGAAAAGGGCGCGGTGCAAAATTATCAAAATGTTATTTGTGTTTATTTGTTTGCGTTCATTTGGAACCAGTCAGTGACTTGAGCAAGGAAGCTTTCATAATGACCCTCCGTCGCTTTGTTGCACGTCGCGGTTTACCATCGGAGATTTGTTCTGATAATGACCGAAATTTCGTTGCCGCAGCTAAAGAAATGAGTCATTTCTTAAAAACCAACTCTCAATTTCTCTCTCTAAGTTAGCAGCTGGAGAAGGAATAAAATTTTCGTTCATACCAGCTTACAGTCCTCATTTCGGTGGAATCTGGGAGGCTGGTGTCAAGGCTGCTAAATTCCATATAAAAAGAGTCATGGGAAATACTCATCTCACATTTGAAGAACTTTGTACTTTGTTCGCACAAGTAGAGGCAGTTCTAAATAGCCGTCCCTTGTACCCTATGTCGTTATCCCCTGACGATCTCCTTTCCTTACCTATCCCCAGGGCATTTCTTGATTGGCAGACCACTCAACGCTCTGCTGACTCCAGCACACGATGACTTCAGGGCTACCCACTTACAACGCTACGCCCGCCTTCAGCAAATAAGACGAGATTTCTGGAACCGATGGAGGCGAGAATATATATCCGAACTTCAGCAACCAAATGGAAATCCAACACCGCAAAACTAAACATCGGGGATCTTGTTCTTCTCCACGAAGAAAACGTGCCACCCCTAAACTGGCGTCTGGGGCGTGTGGTGCGACTGTTCCGTGGACCAGACGACATTCCGCGTGTGGCTGATATTAACACCTCAAGAGGCTGAGTGCGACGCTCTCTAGTTCGACTGTGCTCTCTGCCTTCGCCTGAAGATTTTAAGGTTGAAGCCTAGGCCTTCAACGGGGGGAGGACATGTCTACGCCCAGAAGTTTCTCAGTAAAATCAGTGTTGTCTATACTC
The DNA here is from genome assembly GCA_033682625.1 of Helicoverpa zea x Helicoverpa armigera. Classification (NCBI taxonomy): domain Eukaryota; kingdom Metazoa; phylum Arthropoda; class Insecta; order Lepidoptera; family Noctuidae; genus Helicoverpa; species Helicoverpa zea x Helicoverpa armigera. The sequence continues at coordinate 204,628 of JAWIIS010000091.1, read as the reverse complement.
GGTTTTGACTTTTGACAAATGTCAATGTCATGTGGGACATTTTTCCCACCAATTTTTATTGTAACTAAACCATCATGTCTGCATCTTATAACTTAATAATATAAAACTAAAATTATACGGAATATCAAACAATTCAAGGGTTTCACTAAACAAGCCCCAATTCTTGTGCGTAAACAATAGTAACAAATGCAGACTCACAGCAGGTACTTAGTATATCGAAGACATATGTCCATAGATTTTCCTTTAAACACTTAATCTGCATTAATTTTAAGTTTGTATTTTATCTATATCTCAGAACGGGCAAACAATAGAATAAAGCTGTCATAGTAAATGTTGTTTCAGTTAAAAAGACCTATCCATCGATATGTATGACTTTGTTATTGGTGGGGTTTATCATTATGCCCAATATCCAGTTGGTACAGTATAAGGTTGAAATGCTAAATAATAGTAACAATTGTGGACCCTAACGGGCACAGCAGGTAGGACTCAGGAGACTTACACTTAGTGGAACTTAGTTTTTCCTCTAAAAACTTGAGATATCAATAGATTATTAAGTTAACTTGAGTTTAACTTTTGCACAGTTTTTGGTCTATATCTCAGAACAGACAAACATTTCAGCAAAGCTGTCATAGTAAATATTGTTCTACATAAAAAGGCCTATCCAATGATATGTATGACATCACTATTGGTGGGGTATACCAGGTCCCATATATTTGTGCCCATTGTCCTTTAGCAAAAGAAGAACACCTTACAATAGTACATAAGCAATGCATGGAAACTTACCCCAGCGGGATTTCCGATTATAATTTGTCTAGCACAAATAAGTAGGAATTAGGCAGGTACGCAATAATTGAAGGTCAACTAAAAAAACGTGTGACACAGCCGTCACGTTTGATGCAATTTGGTCGTCTGCCTGCGTCTCCGGCCCGAATGCACTTGAGGCACCACCGTCGCGCGCGGCGAAACCAGTTCACTCGTTTAGAGATGCGTAGGCGCAATAGTTACGAGGACTTTTGTGTAAATAATTAATATTGGGTTCCGTATGTGAATTACCTAAATTTGAATATATTATATTTGTCGAAGACTGTCATTAGTACGGACTCTGGACCTCTGGCGGCGTTACCGGTGAAACAACACTTTGGCGCGCTTGGCAGAGTCGTGGTGGTCTGGTCAGCGTGGCGTCCGCGGAGCTCAGTCTTGATCGAGTCTTGGTCGAGGCTTCGTCGAGTCTTCGTGGAGTTGTCGCGTTACTGCCTTTCGTTACGTGTAGTGTACCTAGTGTTATTGTAAAGTCTTTTGATTTTTGTTTTGTAATGGTTCTTCTAACCTAACAGACAGACATGTATTGCTGGGGAGTTTGTTCCGCCACTTCTTCTTCTCCCCAGCCAAAACACATAGCAAGTGGCGAAGGGCGGGCGTTTTGTCGTCTGTCTTTTGTTCTGACTAATTTGAATAAACGTTTGAGTTTTTAGTTTGTTTGAGTTTTGAGTTTCTTTGAGTTATCTCTTTGCTTGATTACCCTAACTGATGTCGAATGATAGTGCCATCCTGATGACGCCTCCGACATCAGAAGTGGGATGCAATCCGAATGCCCACATGCGTTTCGAATTCGCCATGCGAAGATAAATTTCTACCCACTAACAAAAAAAAAAAAAAAAAAATAATGTAACGTCGATAATTTGAAATGGAGTTTGTAGTAGAAGATTTATTAAAAATTTCAGCGAAGGTACAAGTATGGTAACCACGGTTATGGTAATGGTATCGTTTTCCATTGTTACATATCAAGCTAGTTATTGAGGGTACCTATGCTAGAAAATTAACCGAATCTGTCTTTTCTTTTATGTTTCAACAATGACGGTGGTTATTGTACAATCTGGCGACAAAATTACTGCGGAGCATCCCAGTTGCCTGCCAGGAGCCCAACGTGTCATCGTGAGGTCCGAGTGTTGGTGCTCGTGCATCTACGTGGCTTCACGTCCGCAAAAGCCTCGCTGTACTGCGCGCTATAGCGATGTGCGCATCGTCACGCACGTTGAGTGGAAACCCGGTGAGACCGATCCATTTTTGGTTTATTTTTGTGGTTATTTGTCATGACATTTATAAACTTAAGAGGCAGTCTCAGTCTCGCTGATTAGTGTTGGTTATGAACCGCTTGGTTTCAGGGAGCATTCATTGTCACAAGGATCCTTATGAAGCTGCTGTTAGGTTTGTTTTGATCCGAATGTGTCAAAGAGCTGACATAATGTTGACGTGGCCTTCATGAATTGCATGGTTGGGAAAATCGTCAGTCAGTGAAATTAGATTTTTACCATGATGGCAATATTGTCATCGTTGTTATGAAAATGTTGTGATAAAATTAAACGATTTCCGATTTCTTTTGCATGTGATAATCCCGTGAGCCTCTCCTGCTTCGAGTGAAAGGAGTCTAGTCTGCTAGTTCGTCGCTGTGGTATCCGCGAGCGCGACGCCTGGATTCTACTGCGCGCCGGATTTCAGCATGAACATACTCGAGGCACTATGCACAGAGATGTTAAGAGACGCCTGAATGATAAACATGGTGAGATCATCCTCATCCTCCGAGCCTTTTTTCCCAAGCTATGTTGGGGTCGGCTTCCAGTCTAACCGGATTCAGCTGAGTACCAGTGCTTTACAAGAAACGACTGCCTATCTGACCTCCTCAACCCAGTTACCCGGGCAACCCGATACCCCTTGGTTAGACTGGTGTCAGACTTACTGGCTTCTGACTACCCGTAACGACTGCCAAGGATGTTCAATGACAGCCGGGACCTACAGTTTAACGTGCCATCCGAAACACAGTCATTGGTGTCTAAGATATACTTAGAAAGTACATACAAACTTAGAAAAGTTGCATTGGTACTTGCCTGACCTGGAATCGAACCCTCGCCCTCATACTCGAGAGGTTGGTTCTTTGCCCACTAGGCCACCACGACTTTGTGAGATCAATCCAATTTTATTGTGGCTTGTCATTGTACATTGTACTGTTTGACTGACTCGTTGGCCTAGTGGTCGCAAGCGTGACTGCTATACACGAGGTCTTGGGTTCGATTCCCGGGTCGGGACGAAATCGCTTTGAGTTTTAGAAACTTTCACAAAGCAGCCCTTAGTCTGGATGTTGGTGATTGATTCACTCGTGCATCGGAGAGCACGTAAATGTGTGTATGCTTGTGTGTTGCGCTTCAATCACAGGGTTGATTGACTGTTAAGTTGGAAGTCACAGAGATGACTGCCGTTGAACACTTGTCACAGGGATGGCTGAAGTGTGTATCTTATGTTTGGTCACAGGGATTACGTGGTTTCTTTTTATCAATTAAAACCTCGAATTAGAATATTTCAGTTTTGCGTCATTTGATTGAATTGTGCATCAGACTAGAGATTTTTGGTAAGGTGTTACGTTCACCTACTCGGTAATTTCATTGCGTTAAGTTGTACCTATGATGGGTATCGGGGTGACCTGGAAGAGACTCGTTGGCCTGTGTGACGGCATCGGGGTGACCAGGGAGAGACCCGTATACATCTGTGGTACAGTTGGTGTCATATCACTGTGGTTGTGGTTGTGGTCCCTAGGAGGCCAGGATGGGCTGTGAGCTCGGCTAAGGGACACGACGATTATGTGAAGCCTATCGAGTAGGAGGCGTTGATGTGAATGATAACCGTAGCTGTAATGATTTAGTAATTTACAAGTTGAGTCTGACTAGCAATTCGATCTTTCTTTGATTTCGTACTTAGAATTTAATGTAACTAGTTTCTTCATTTAAATGGTAATTGCTATTCTTAAAACCCATAACATGTGTTTAGGTCTTACCATCGAGAAGGTTTGTTGCTGACCCATATGTTGTCAATATTTGATGCCTAAGCACTTTCCATTTCTGCCTTAACAGATAACATCTAAGGTGAACCGAGCCTGGAGAACAGGACGAGGTTTACTAGTCGAGCGGTGGGCGAGGTGCCAATAATTTCTGACTTGTATCACTTTAACTGTTTTAGATTATTATCAATGCTTTCTTATTTTACACAACAGAAAATTTGATTCGCACATTGATAGGTTGATGAAAAATGCCGGAAAATCAAAGTATCACTGATAAAATTGAGATGAAACGAAGTAGTTATGATATTGAGGAGAGTGTTTAAGTTTGCATGATGATCGGACCGTACCAGAGGCTGTCGTGCAGCCGTAGCTCAGTAGAAATCGGCGTCTGCTCAGTGAGTAGTCCACGGTACGAGTACGCGGTAAGCAGTCAGCTCTGGCGGAGGTCGGGTTTCAGTGGAAACCAATAAGTCCAGGGTAGACTCGGCGTTCCTATGTGAGGTTCGCAGTAAAGAGTAAAGAGTAACTGGAGGTTACTGGGCTAAGTGTAGCCATGGTCACATGTAGAGCTTAAATGTTTTGTTTTAATTTATCAGTTTAGAGTTTATTGTCTCTTGTAAGAGGCAGTGATCAGTTTTACTTTGAGATTCCTAATTTTGATTCTGAATTATTGTAATGAAACGATTATTTTCTTTCCTTTCATTGATCATTTCCCAATTAAATGTAGAGTTTGATTTGTTGCTTGTGAGAGTTTAGTACTCGGTTGCTCTGGGTATAGCTTTTGAGAACTAGTTGTCACCTAGATTGTTTGTTAAAGACCTAATTGAGGCCATTTGAAGTTTGTTTCATTTCCTTGAGATAAGTAAGACCGTAAAACAAAGATCGAGAGTTACTTTTGTGGTCAGGAGTGGCCCTGTGCATACTGTGCTGTGTTTGTGTTGTTGCAGATTAAACCCACGAGGACGTGGGTCTACGCAGGATGGCCGTGTCGGAGACTGTCATTATTACGGACACTAAACGTCACGCAAGCGCGCCCTCTGGCAGCGTTACCGGTGAAACAACATTTTGGCGCGCTTGGCAGAGTCGTGGTGGTCAGCGTGGCGTCCGCGGAGCTCAGTCTTGATCGAGTCTTGGTCGAAGCTTCGTCGAGTCTTCGTGGAGTTGTCGTGTTACTGACTTTCGTTACGTGTAGTGTACCTAGTGTTATTGCCTAGCGTTGTAGTACCTAAACTAATTGTAGTGTCTTATGATTTTTGTATTGTAATGGTTCTTCTAACCTATCAGACAGACATGTGTTGCTGGGGAGTTTGTTCCACCACTTCTTCTCCCCAGCCAAAACACATAGGAAGTGGCGAAGGGCGGGCGTTTTGGGGGCTGTCTTTTGTTCTGACTAATTTGAATAAACGTTTGAGTTTTGAGTTTCTTTGAGTTATCTCTTTGCTTGAGTACCCTAACTGATGTCGGACGATAGTGCCATCCTGATGACGCCTCCGACATATTTATCTTTGTCACTAAGGTAAAACGTCTTTCTCCACACTACGTCAACAACATTAAATTCAGCCGGTTTTCGGCGTAAATTATAATGTTGACAATTACGACTGTGAGCTTGTAGAAGCAGTGACTGAACTTTGTTAAAGATAGAAGATAGGACGCCTATGTTCTCCGCGTAGGAATCGCGAGGTTGAAAAGTTAAATCATCGTCAGTATCGGTATCGTTATAATGTGTACCGCAAGTTACTAGTTCACGTCCGTATACAAGAAATGAGGGTGTGTAGCCAGTAACTTCATTTACGGAACAATTCACAGCGAATTGTATTTTAGGTATTAGTATATCTATACTAATATTATAAAGAGGAAAACTTTGTTTGTTTGGTTGTAATGGATAAACTCAAAAACTACTGGACCGATTTTAAATATTCTTTCACCATTAGAAAGCTATATTATCTGCGAGTAACATAGGCTATATTTTATCCCGGTGCGGGCAGTACCTCCCACGGGACGCGGGTGAAACCGCGGGAAAACGGCTAGTCCCAAATACGTTAATCGTTAGAGATGAACGTGGGAATGGCAGTCATTATAGTTTTATTATAACGTTCAATAGTGTTTACATGTGGTGATTATTTAGGCGTAAAATGCAACTTAGGTACTTTATATTTATCTAGCATTTGTTTTAGCGTGGTACTTATAAATTGTTTACCATTATCCAATATTACAGTGGAAGGAATGCCATGTATTAGAAATACATGTTTCTCCAGTATTCTGGTAATAATTTCAGCGGTAGCGCGCTTGATTGAAAATAATAAGCAATACTTACTAAAACAACAAGTGACAACTAGAATAAAGGTGTTTAGTTTCCTAGTAGAAGGTAGGGGTCTTACTAGGTCCACGGTAATAACTTGGAAAGGTCTCGTGCAATGTTTAGGTCTACCCATTTCACCTAGAATCGCGTGATTTTGGTGTTTGTGCGCGATGCAAGTATCACAAGAAGTGACGGCTTTTACAACGTCAGCATGCATACCAGGCCAGAAATAACTGAGACTTAAAAGTTTTAAAAATACCGAAATGACCAACTGTTGGGTCCGAGAGGTTTTCGAGCACAATAGCTTGTCTTGACTCAGCAGGAATTACTTCTTTCCACTCGAACTTATTAGTTTTTGAATACCGGAATAAACGATTGTTTTTAATTAGGTAATTAGGAAATGATGTAGGAGAATTTTGACAACCATTAAATATATTTAAATACCACTGATCATTCGTGTTAGATAGGACATTGTTAGAATGTATAGCTGAAATTTTACATGAACGTGACAATGCATCAGGGATAACATTATCAACGCCACGCCTGTGTTTAATTTCAAAATTAAAAGCTGATAGACGGACACCCCAGCGAGCTAACCGTCCAGTTGGGTTGTTTAGATTTAGGAACCACTTGAGAGCTGAATGGTCAGCAGTATAAACGACAAACTTCATACCATTATCCAGATAGCATCTCAAGTGTTCCAAAGCTACTAAAACAGCCAAAGCTTCACGCTCCGTAATGCTATAGTTTCTTTCAGGTCCAGTCAAAGTTCTACTATACAGGAATGAATTTTATCCAGTGCGCAAACTTTGTGAACTTATAGTTTAATAAGTTTTATAGATACGTATATTTTTATTTTGTCGTGCTTTAGTACAAAAAAGAAAAGTTGTTGATATCGAAAGATGTTTATTTTGTAACCGATTGTACGGTCGCAGTCGTCATAGTAGGCACGGCGGCAACGCGAAACCGGTTTACTGACGCGAGCGCTGCTCCAAGCGCGTAAGAATAGTTGGTATCCATATTTTGCTGATTTTAGGGCGGACGAAAGACTGAAAAAATTTTACTACTGATGATGCAGATATGTTCTGTTAATGATTCTGGACCACCAGTTTTTTTTTTGGGCACTGCTTAAAATTCATTCCTGTAGTAGGCAATAGGGTGTTCCACTCCTTCTATGGTTTGGGTTAGCATACCTCCAACACCATAGTCGCTAGCATCCGTATGTACTTGAAAGGGAAGGTCAAAATTAGGGCAAGATAGAATAGGGGCAGAAACTAATAATTCTCTTAATTTATTAAAGGACTCTTCGGCTTGGGTAGTCCAAGCAAAAGGATTAGTTTTTTTATTTGTAGAAGTTAATTTATTTAACGGACCAGCAATTGAGCTAAAATTAGGGACAAACTTCCGGTACCACGAAGCTATACCCAGAAATCGTTTAACTTCTTTTTTATTTGTAGGTGTAGGGTAATTAACAATAGTCTCAATTTTAGAAGGATCAACATGAAGACCTTTAGAGTTTATTACATAGCCAAGGTTTTTAAGCTCATTACGAAAGAAAACAGATTTTTCAAAGTTAATAGTTAAATTAGCCATTTTTAATTTTTTATGAACTTTCAGGAGTAGAGAAATATGAGATTCAAAATCAGAACTAGCCACTACAATATCATCTATGTAAACAAATACAGAGTTTTCAAATTCAGGTCCATAGAATAAAGTATCAACTAGTCTTTGTTGTGTAGCCGGTGAATTTGTCAACCCGAATGGCATAGTGACAAATCTGAAGGTACAACGATGCGGAATGTAGAACGCAGTCTTGTTACGGTCAGTTTCAGAAATAGGTCATCATCCTCCGAGCCTTTTCCCAATCCTGTTGGGGTCGGCTTCCAGTCTAACCGGATTCAGCTGAGTACCAGTGCTTTACAAGAAGCGACTGCCTATCTGACCTCCTCAACCCAGTTACCTGGGCAACCCGATACCCCTTGATTAAACTGGTGTCAGACTTACTGGCTTCTGACTACCCGTAACGACTGCCAAGGATGTTCAATGACAGCCGGGACCTACAGTTTAACGTGCCATCCGAAACACAATCAATGGTGTCTAAGATATACTTAGAAAGTAATTACAAACTTAGAAAAGTTACATTGGTACTTGCCTGACCTGGGATCGAACTTGTCCTTTACCCACTAGGCCACCACGACTTTTTCAGAAATAGGTATCAGAAATAGGTATCTGCCAAAAAGCTCTAGATAGGTCTATACTTTTTTTTTTATTGTTCTTAGAGAAGGCTTACAGACTAATAACATTATCGTATTTTAACTTAAAGTACATAGTCAGATTGCTAATTACAAGCCTTCACAGATAAATTATACAAACTATCGATTGCCTAACTATTGTTATATACATATAGGAGTTATGAATAAGAAGAAAAAAAAACAATAATCTAATATAATAAGTTTGAGAGCCGCTATTAAGAGTCAAAGAATGATTTAGCTAAAAGCCGTCTAACTGTGCTCGCCTTGGTGCAGAATAGGTCAATGTTTAGGTCCCGTGGAAGATGGTTAAATGTGAGTGCACTTCTGAGAGTCAATGCGTTTCGTCTGTAATTCGTTGTTGCGAAAGGTATGTGCAACAATGGCCGCTGTCGAAAAGCAATTTTGTTTGTACCTAATTCTAACTTCGCGAGAAGTTCAGAGCAGTCGATGGAGCTATTAGCGATATTTATCAAAAAGCTGACATCGCTAATGCGACGTCTGTGCTCAAGTGGTAGGAAATGGTACCTCATGCAGCGGTGGATGTAATCATCTGACCATTGCTGTGCTTTGAAATCCAGGTAACGAAGAAATTTTCTCTGAACACCCTCAATACGGGACTTATATATCTCATATTGAGGATTCCACACTTGAGATGCATATTCTAAGTGGCTGCGTACGAATGAACAATAGAGAATTTTAATTGGCTTAAGTGACCTGAAGCAGGTTGTGGTTCTTATAATAAATCCAAGTGCCTTTGATGCCTTTTCAACTATCTCATCAACATGCTGATCATATAAGAGTTTGCTGTCTTGTGTAACTCCTAAATCTTTAATACTAGCGACTTTAGTGATGCACTGATTACTGATAGTGTAGCTCGAGCTTATTGCAGATTTCAGACGAGCAAAAGTTAAATGAAAGCATTTGGATACGTTCAGTTGAAGTTTGTTGTGAATGCAATATGTCTCAAATCTGTTAAGATCAGCTTGTAATTGGTATGTATCACACAAACTTCGCACGACTTTGTGTACTTTCATATCATCAGCATATAAAAGAATATACGAATGGTCTGTGGCAACCCTGTTGACAAGACGTCAACAAAACTTCTCCCAATTAATTAATTTAATTTTAATATAATTTAAGTGTTATTTTATAAGTTATAACATTAATTCGCAATAATAATAAACTCTTATTGCTGGGACGGTAAATTTTGTGATATACTTTGTGTTTTACTGTGTAAATATAACCAAGTCTCGACCTGTCAAAGTTCGAAACTTGGTATAACGATCTTTGAAAGTTTTGAATTAAAGTGCATTGTCATCGTGAAATCCTGTAAGTACTATCTTTTTTCAACTTAATTTATTACTGGGAATTCTTATTCTTCATTAGAGATTACCGGAGAGAATAATTATCATCATAATAGTGCCTAGAAAATAGTTTCTCACACAAACTAAAACACTTTCATTAACATCTAAGTTATTGTTTTTTCTGTGCAAAATGGAAAGAATAATGACCAGGAAAGCCACTGCACGTTTGGAGGAAGCTAAACTTCAACAAACACTAGTGGAACTTAAGAAATATAAGGATTTGTGTGGGGTTCTACAGAGAATTCTACAGAGGATGACAATGAGAAGGAAGTACTTAATATTTTAAACAATAATAGTAAATAAAAGAGTGAGATGGCAGAACTGCACTGTCAATTAGTTAACATCACAGAAGAACGGGATAAGCTCCAACACATTGTTGACCAGTTTGACCGGTGCAGCGATGAGTTTGACACAACTCTCAAACACAACGCTGAACTGAAGTGTAGGTTGAGTGAGGCCCAGGACACTATTATTAGGATGGAGAGTACCAGCCAGAAACTTCAAACAGAGCAAAACAATGCACTGTTTGAGGAACTGGTTGGTACCACTCCGGTGCGGTCTGCTGACTCACTCTTGAAAAGTTCTCAAATTGTGACTATTGACCTGACTACTGATAATAGTTTTGCATCAATATCTCAGGTCAAGCAAATCTTTGGCAGCAACAACAAATTAAAAAAATATGTCAAAATAAATAAATTTATCAAAAAGACCCAAAAATTAATTAAAAGTAACAAAAATATTTTTTTCAAATTCAAATTCAAATCATTTATTTGTGATACACAGGTACAATAATAGGTCTTAAATATAACATGTTCATGCCGTGATCTGCCACACAGGGCATACAAATAGAAAAAGGAAAAAAAATACAAACACAACTAATATTACACAACAACAAAAACAAAAGAGATGAGGACCGAGTTTAATGTTGCTTATTGCCTAGTTTGACAAAAAATCATTAACACAGTAATAACAATTATCCATCAAAAAATTACATAATTTATGTTTAAAAATGTTTACATTCTCAATTTCTTTAATATTTTTTGGAATGTTACTATAAATTTTAGTGGTCATGTTGAAAACACTTTTTTCATACAATGTGGTTTTAAATCTTCTGCTAACGTTATTATATGTTCTACTTCTATTACGAGTTCCAGATTCTAACGTAAATAATTTTGGATTTTGTTTTATGAATAGAGCCGATTCGAGTATATAAATTGATGGAACTGTAAGTAAACCAAGTTTTTTGAAGTGTTCTCTGCAACTGTTTTTTTCAGACCACACATAGCACGGACGCATTTCTTTTGGCATTTAAAAACCTTGTCCCAATTAGTAGCATTGCCCCAAAAGATTATTGCATATCTTAACCTAGAAACTACATAACCATGGTATGCGACAAGTAGTGAGGGGAGGCTCACTTTTTTGGATAGTAGGTAGAGGCTGTAAGACGATTGGGATATTTTTTTGCATAGGAATTCAATGTGTGTTTGCCACTTCAGGTTATTATCTATGTGAACTCCGAGAAACTTAGTTGTTGTGGTTAGTTCTACTTCTTTTCCCAAATATTCTACTTTTGTATCTAATTTGTGATTGGTTTTTTGTTTGAAATGCATGAGTTTAGTTTTATTTAGATTTATTAATAAGTTGTTATTCTCCAACCATTCTATTATGGAACATAGACTTCTATTGATATCACTTTCATTATTATAAACAACTGTGCAATCATCTGCGAATAGCACCATTCTATCATTGGTTAAGTTGGGAAGGTCATTAATATATATAAGGAAGAGCAAAGGACCCAAAACACTGCCTTGAGGGACTCCGAATTTAACTAATCTAGCCCCTGATCCATACTCAGTTTAAATTTTACTCCTAGGACAAATTTTGGTTATACTCGTGACTTGAGTTCTATTAGTGAGATATGATTTAATTAAGTTAAGGGCATTGCCTCTGATACCATATATCTCCAGTTTATTCAATAAAATTGAGTGGTCTACAAAATCAAAGGCCTTTGTCATATCCATAAACAAAGCGAAAGACGGCTGTCTAGCATCTACTCTGGGATAGATCATACTCAGAAAATCATATATAGCTAAGTTTATGGACATATTCTTCCTAAAACCTTTTTGCTTGTCGGAAAAGATGTGGTTTTTGTCAAAATAATTATAGAGTTGGTTATAAATAGCCTTTTCAAATATTTTAGAAAATATAGGGCAATAATTTCAGCAAAAACTACAAATCATTTAACAGTTGTAAAAAATTACAATTAAAATTCCATAATAGTAAAACAGAATATGAGGTTGATATGGAGCATCTGCAGTCAAGGATTCTCCATTTACAAGAATCATTGATGGCAGTTACATGCAAATATCAAACCTCACAAAGAGAAATGGGTGAGTACATACTGGCAATGAACGGCTTGGTGGATCTGTGTAGTGAGAATGAAAAAATGTTTAATTCATTGACAAACAATCGAACACCAGGTTGTGAACAAGATCTGCCAGGCTGTTCAGGGTTAGATGATTCTCATCAATCCTCTCATTTGATTAAATTAAATAGTTGTAAACAAAGTACTTCTTTCGACACACAAAAAACAATTAAATTGATACAAAATGAAAATAATAAATGCAACAAAATAGTAATGTATAGCGATGAAATTGGACAAAACATGTGTCACAAATTACACCAATATTTAGGTGACCAGGTAATAAACTATTGTATGCCTGAGGCTTCTTACACACAAATATTAGATAAAATATTAAGCAGTAGTTACTGTCCAACTACTACTCTGGTTGTTCTAATTGGGAGAAGAGGAAATGCCACTGTTGAAACAGTAATTAAATACTTTGAGTGTTTATCTCAATTAAACGTAAATAAAATAATTTTGTATGCTTTTCCCTATGGCAAGGGCTTGTCGCAGACAGAAAACAACTACAGACATAAATGCAATCTCAAATTACAAACCATGACATTTTATAATGAAAAATTCAATTTTATTGACTCTAATGTACTCATTAGTAATAACTATTTTATGACAAAAGAGAATTATTATCTTTGTAATTTTTATAAAGAACAAATAGCAAAATCGCTATTTTATTGTATTTTTAACAAAGCCAAATGCTTGGCTAACGATACTGCTCCTTTTCAGCAGTCTAGTTTTATTTTTTCACAGAACTTGGAATTAGTTCCAAGTGATTTAAATTCCACCACCAGACAATAGAGCCAATCTCTAGCAATAGTCAATCGATTATTTTGAATTGTGACATAAATACAATTATATCTTCAAATGTACAATTAAATACCACAAAAAATGTTGTCACTTCTGATCCATCAAACACTTTGAATATAAATACTAGAATCAAACACAATTTGAATATATTCCATCAAAATATTCAAGGTTTGATTGGTAAAGAATTGGAATTGGAGTTGTTCATGAACTGTAATAATATAGATATTTTATGTTTAACTGAGCATTGGCTTAAAGAGCATCAGTTCATGTTTAGCTTCAAGAACCATTGTGTAGGCAGCTCGTACAGCAGAGTAAATATAATACGTGGTGGTTCTCTAATAATTCTTTGCAATAATATTAAATACAAAGAACGGAAGGATATTGTGAACCTTTCTGTCGAGCGAGTAATTGAGATATCATGCGTTGAGCTTGAGCAGTTCATTGTAATGAGTGTATACAGGCCCCCATGTGCAACATATACAATTTTTGAGAAGCATCTGGAAGATGTATTATTCGAAATTTCTAATAATAATAAAACAGTTGTCGTCTGTGGAGACTTTAATATTAATATACTGGAAAATAATCCTATTGTTAAAAATTGTATAACTCTATTTAAATCATACAACTTGTACAGTACATTTCTCGAGCCAACTAGAATAACTTGCACTAGTGCTACATGTATAGATAACATTTTTACAAACTTAAAACCTTTAAATAAACAAATTTTAAATGTGTTGGATTCTGATCACTCTGGTCAATTAGTTACCTTTCCTATGAAAACTATCAGAGCTCTGAGAAAAAATGTAAGTTTTATTCCTATAAACAAACATCGGTTGGAACATTTTAAAAATAACTTGTGTGAAAAACTGCCTGAATTGCCCTATCATGATAATCCTGATCAAGCTTATAGCCTTTTATTCAACTTAATTAACTGTGAATTTAAAAAAGTTTTTACCACTAAGTCCATGTCTGTTTGTGATCAGGCAACATTTAGTGATTGGGCAACGCCGGGTATTTACAAAAGTAGACAGAAGTTGTTTGAATTATACTATGAAAGATCATTCAATCAAGATGAAACATTTAAACAGTATGTTAAAAACTATTCAAAAATATTTAAAAGAGCATGTACCTCCGCAAAATCAATACACATAAAACAAAAAATAAAAGCTTCTGGAAATAAAATAAAAACCACGTGGAATATAATTAATTCAGAAATAGGCCGATCCACTGTACGGAATCGAGACTTCCACTTAAAAATAAACAATGTAGACGTTAAGTCAGATTCGGAGGTAGCATCTGAGTTTGAAAAATTTTTCACCAATATCCCTATCTTAACAACCAGAACTCTGATGTCTTCTTCCAGTTCGGCTTTTACGATATTAAAAAATTGTGTTGCGGAATGTGACAAAAGTTTTGAATTCGCAGTTGTAAAAAAGACTGCTGACCTTTGGGGATTGTCAGTTCAGATAATCTCATCGATAATTGAAATAATTTCACCTTATATAGCAACTGTGTTCAACTCTTGTATTGCGTCTGGTGTTTTTCCTGACTTGATGAAACTTAGTAAAGTAATCCCATTGTTTAAATCTGGTAGTACAACCGATCCATCAAATTTTCGGCCAATTTAAATTTTACCCACTTTGAGTAAAATTTTTGAGAAGTTAATACTACGTCAATTGTTGAGCCATTTTAATAAAAACAACTTGTTGCACACAAAACAATTTGGATTTACCAAGGGTCGTTCTACTACGGATGCGGGCGTGGAATTGCTTAAAAATATATTCGAGGCCTGGGAGGACTCGCAGGATGCGCTCGGTATTTTCTGCGACTTATCCAAGGCTTTTGATTGCGTGCACCATGATATACTCATCAGGAAACTTCACCACTATGGTATCAAAAATAAGGCTCTTGACCTTCTGACTTCTTATTTGCATAATAGAATTCAGAGGGTGGATGTCAACGGTAAGAGGTCTTCTGGATCTACGGTCACCATGGGGGTTCCACAGGGTTCACTTCTAGGCCCTTTTTTGTTCCTTATTTATATTAATGACCTTCCTTATCACATAAGGGATAATCACAAGATTGTGTTGTTTGCCGATGATACTTCACTCGTTTTTAAAATCAAGCGCCAACTCGACAATTTTGACGAAGTTAACAATGCACTCTCTAAGGTTGTTCATTGGTTTAATGTCAATAATCTTCTTTTAAATGAATCTAAAACGAAGTTAATTAAATTCTCAACGCCAAACGTAAGGCAGTTACCAACCAATGTACAACTAAATGGAGTAGAGTTGAAGCCTGTTGAGTCAACGGTATTTCTTGGTTTGACCGTTGATTCCAAACTCCAATGGGGCCCATATATTGTTAAACTGTCAGGAAAACTTAGTTCCGCCGCCTATGCTATTAAAAAGATCCGTCTAATCACAGATGTGGACACAGCCAGAATAGTTTATTTTAGCTGCTTTCATAGTTCAATGACGTATGGGATCCTCCTTTGGGGAAACTGTGTGGATGTTGAAACTATATTTATTTTACAGAAAAGAGCTGTTCTATGTGAGCTCCCTAAGATATGGTTGAGCTACACGACGACTGATGCATGCGTGCCGTCTGTTGGGACTGGTCAGCTCCAGCCTGATGTGGCTCTTTCCTCAAAAGGTCATTCCAGACCGCGTACATGGTGAAACTCACACGTAATATTATTTTGATTTACAACATGTTTGGACTTTAAAAGAGACTATGACCCTTGAGTTTGTTTCGGCATTTCTTCTCAGGGATCAGTCATTAGGAAATGCCGACCTCAGCGTTCTTAAAAATGACGTGTAAATAATAATAATAATCTTCCACGCCGATTTCGGCAACGGCGACCACTTCGACCCTAATGGCGTGCGTGTGCTCTCATGTTGCTGGAGTATCCAATTTTGTGCGTGAAAGTCCGCGCACACTGCGGACATGTCAGGGTACTAGCCACAAAGTTGTAGTTGATAGCTACAGGTGGTCGAGCTTTCAACTCATCTCGTTTGGCATCCAACTCAGAAAGTCGGCGTGCTTCAAAGTCAAAGACTTTGGCTTTAACGCGGCTTCTCCAGTCTCTGCGGTTGGATGCCAGATTCTCCCACTGAGACGGGTCAATGGAACAGCTTTTCATGTGACGCTTCAGCACATCCTTGTATCGCAGCAGCTGTCCGCCACGTTTCCGCTTGCCCTCCTGCAACTCGGAGTAGAGGATGCGCTTGGCCACTCTAGTATCCGGCATGCGCAGTACATGCCCGCACCAACGAAGCTGTCTTCTCATGAGGTATGCTTCAATGCCACCTACATTGGCTTTCCTCAACACTTCTGTGAGTATACAAGGCAACACAACTGCCATATACACAGAAACCTTTGTGGATATCTTTAGGTCATGGGAGCTGAAGACCTTCTTGTCGAATTTGCCGAAAGCAGCGGCTGCAGCACCAATTCTGCTATTGATTTCGGCGTCAAGGTCGCACTTTGATGTTATAATGCTCCCCAAATATCGAAATTTATCGACCTGCTTCAGCACATCTTCACCAAGCATAATGGTCAGTTCTTGACGTCCTTGATTGTCTAAAGACATCACTTCTGTCTTTTTGATGCTGATTTTTAGACCAAATGTACAGCACTGCTTGTGAAGGTTCGTGACTAGCTGTTGCAGGACTTCAGGGGATTCAGCCACGAAACAGAGGTCATCTGCATACATAATGTCCTGTATATGTGCATAGGACACCTTTGTGGTCGCCTTGAGTCTATTCAGATTGAAAAGTTTGCCGTCAGTCCGATAACGAATACGAACTCCTTCAGGAGAAGAAGTCAATACTTCCCGGACTACAACTGCGAAATATAATGCAAACAATGTGGGAGCCAGGACACAACCTTGCTTCACTCCACAGGTGACGGAGAAGAAGCTCGATTGGTCATCCTCAACCGCTACACAACATTTCATGTCATCGTGCAGGAGTCGCAGGAGTCTTATGAACTTCTCTGTACACCCTAACTTTCTCAGTACCTTCCAGAGGGCCTCGCGAGGGACGCAGTCAAAGGCTTTTTCCAGATCAATAAAGCAGAGATACAAGTGCTGTCCCTGCTCTCTACTTTTTTCCTGGAGTTGACGAACTGCGAATATTGCCTCACAAGTTCCTCTGTCTGGTCTGAAACCAAATTGGGTTTCCGGCAGAATCTTTTCAGAGAGGTTCCTGAGGCGGTTTAGAAGTACTCTGGCGAAGACTTTTCCAGAGACAGAGAGCAGTGAAATACCGCGGTAAGAACCACATTCCGACCGGTCGCCTTTGTTCTTATAGAGAGCCCTGACGCGTGATAACTTAAAAGTTTCAGGAACTTGTTCTTTCTCCCACATAAGCACAAACATTTCCCAGACGCGCGAATGCAGTTCCTCGCCGCCGTACTTCAGAAGTTCACCTGGTATAAGGTCTAGGCCAACCGCACGCTGATTTTGCTGTTGTTTGATGGCACAAAGCACCTCATGTTTAGACAAGGCATCATCCAATTCTTCTGCTATTTGAAGTTGAAGCAAACTGTCTATGTAGTGTAGATCAGCTGTTCGATCTACATTAAGTAGCTTATTGAAGTGTTCTGCCCAACGATCTAACACTTCATTTTTGCTTTTCAGCAGACTTTTACCATCCAGCGACTTCAGTGGTACCTTTATGAAGTTGGTGGTACCCAGGAGATTGCGAATTTCGCTATAGAAATCACCGAGCTGATTACTATCAGCAAGCCACTGGATGTATTGAGCCTTGTCTTGCCACCATTTATCTTTAGTGTGTCTCGTGAGTTTACGCAACTCACGGTCACTCTCTCTTATAAGTGCGCTGTTATTACTGCGCTTGAGAAGTTCTCGGTGTTTGGCAATAGCTTTAGAAAGAACTTCGTCGTTCTCATCAAACCAGTCTTGCTTGGGTTTATTTTTTAGACCTATGGTGTTAATGGCTACGTCAAGAATGGACGACGATAAAGCGTTCCAGTCTGCATCAATATCACCGGTATTTTGATGAGAGTGTATATCACATGCCAGCGTTTCAGCGTATTTGCTTCGGGGTCCCGGATGTTTGAGTTTCTCAATGTTTATGTTCTGAGGCTTTTTCCTGCTAGCCCTGAATGGTCGCCGAAGGCAAAGACGCAGTTTGGTGACAATTAGTCTATGGTCCGTCCAGCAATGAGCACCGCGCATAACACGAGTGACCAGGACCTGAGAGATGTCTCGCTGCCTCGTGATGGCATAGTCAATGAGGTGCCAGTGCTTAGATCGTGGATGCATCCACGTAGTTTTGTGCTTAGCAGCAAGGCGAAACATGGTGTTTGTGATTGCAAGTTGGAATTGAGCACATAAACTAAGCAGCAACTGGCCATTAGAGTTGATGTTGCCTACCCCATGTCTACCCAAAACTTTAGGCCACGCTTCATAATCTCGACCAACTCTAGCATTGAAGTCCCCTAACAAGAGAATCTTTTCTCTGTTCGGTATTTTATGGAGACATTGTGTAAGTTCTTCATAAAATTTATCCTTGATGTCGTCAGAACTACCTAGCGTCGGTGCATAGACACTGATAACATTAAGGAAATTGTCACCGTCTAAGTGAAGGCGCAATGTGATTATACGGTCCGAAATGTGGATTGGACATTCTTGAAGTGTGTTCACAAGAGTATTCTTGATCACAAAACCAACTCCCGACCTTCTTGGTTCTGTTGCAGCAGTGCCCTTCCAGTAGAAAGTGTAGCCACCGCCATGCTCGACTAGCTCGCCCTCATCGGCAAGGTGGGTTTCGCTTACAGCAGCTATATCAATGTTGTAGCGGCGGAGTTCTCGAGCAACTATGGCCGTTTTTCGTTCTGGGCAGGCGTTTGTCTCGCGGTCGAGAAGGGTGCGAACATTCCATGCACCAAAAGTCAGTAAAGGTGTTTTAAGTTTATTACTATTGCGTCGACCACGAATAAAAAGATGCGGAAGCAGCCGTGGTTACTGCTATCCAAAGAGTGTTTGGGGTGAGCATTTTTTTAGGGCACCTTTTCTAGCCCCCTCCCAGGCTGAGCAAGGAAAGCAGTGCTCCCCTAAAAAGGGCTGCTTTGTCGCTCTGGGTGCTGCCGGATTCCCTCTGTCCCCCCAGCTCAAAGAGAAAACGACCACGGCATGTACTCACACCCCCAGAGCCGCTAGTGTGCAGGTCTCAGACAAAGCTCAGGTTGCATCAGCCCGAACCTCTCTACCTCAACCTATCGCCACTAGTCTTCGCCAAATCGGGGTCCATTATACGGAAGCAGTCAGATGCGCAGGATATATTATAGTGCTCAAACATACGCGCAAACGCAAGAGCACTCTCTCGTCTAACATCCCTTTATCTGATGGAACGGTGAACCGCTACGATCGGAGAGATGTTAGATGCAGCAGTTTGACATACGATAACACGATCCCTATCGCTGCCTCTAGGCCTTCCTGCGATGCCTCGGTGTCTTGCCACCAGTGGTGGTCTGCTATTTAGCCAAGACACAATTTCGGGGGATTTCCGATCAGGCTTGGGAGATGTTGTTACCAAGCGCCCGCGCCGACGGTAGCCGCCGCGCTACTGACGACGCTCGCCGCCGTGCTCGGCACTGTGCTCGACACTGTGGCGCCCTCCAGCGGACACGCCAGGTACTATGGAGAGCCTGCTCTCGCACACGTCCGGCGCCGGCGGTGACCGCCGTGTAAAAGTGATGTAATGTCCAACTTGCAAAATAAACGATTTCATTTCATTTCATTTTCATTTCAGTGTTTAAAGCAATGTTTAATATCGGCAATAAACAATATAAACAATAGAGGCCCCAAAATCGAGCCTTGAGGCACTCTTGATGGAACACAACTCCAGCCCGAAGTGTAACCTTGAAGTACCACAGCTTGTGTCCGATTCTGTATATAAGAGGAAAACCAACGATATAAGTCCCCATGTATTCCCGCCATAAATAACTTTTTTAAAGGTACTTGATGATCAATACGATCAAAACATTTACTGTAATCAGTGTATATGACGTCAACCTGTCCTCCCTGTTCCATCCCTCGTGAAATAAATTCATGTGATAACAGCAAATTTGTCGTAGTGGATCGATTCTTCAGAAAGCCATGTTGTTCTTCGCTAAAAACTACATTTCAATGCCGCATATACATCAGTATAAACTATTCGCTCTAAGATTTTTGAGAACAGGCATATTTTAGATATCGGGCGATAGTTTTTAATATCAGATTTGTCCCCTTTTTTGAAGATTGGTGTAACAAAAGCTGATTTCCATATTTTTGGAACTACACCTTCTGACAGTGATCGCTTAAAAAGAATACATAGAGGCACAACAATACTATCGGCACATCTAACTATAAATATCGGGGGTATGCAGTCAGGACCACCAAACTTAGACAGATCCAATGTTTTTAGCAGCTTTAAAATATTAGACTGACATATTTCCACTGTACTGATTCCAGCTATACTATTTATTACTATTGTAAGTTTCGCAGTTCGTTGGTATATTTGAGTCATAAACTGGATCTGGTTGTTGGAAGGTAGAATAAAAGTACTCCGCAAACAGGTTACTGATATCTTCGCCCGTGCTTGCTGAGACGTCATTATAGTGCATTATATTGGGATAAGTGCCGCTTGTTCGCTTACTTTTTACGTATGTCCAAAAAGACTTAGGATTTTTATAATTGAGGTCTCAATTTTATCCATATACGTGTTAAAACAGGTTTTTTCTAATTCAATTGCCCTGCTACGAAGTAATGAAAAAGAATGGTAGTCAGATATGTTACCATATTTTTTGTATTTCTGATGATATTTGTACTTTTCTTTTAATAACTTAATTAGAGCTGAATTGAACCAGGGGGGGTGTGACGATTGTTTAATGGTTTTCGATGGAACATGAATATCTCTTAAGTCATATAATTTACCATAAAATTTACTAACGGCGTCATCTAAAGATTTTGTGCGTAAAAACTCGTCCCAGTTTATGCGGTCGAGTTCCGATTTAATAGCATCGTAATCACCTCTAGAGAAAAGATAGCGGGATGTTACTTTATCACTTAGTGTATGAATTTCCACAAAACTTGCCTGGATAGTCAAAGGTTTATGATGAACATCCAAAGGCATTGCTAGAGGATCGATACACTCAGTAACTGTAACAAGGTCATTTGAAAAGACCAGATCGAGCAGTCTACCGTTTATATTCCGTTCTCCGTTATACTGGGATAAATTCAAAGCCTAAACGCAGTCGAAGAATTCGATAATTTGTTGACATGTAACGTTTTGAGGAATTAACTCTTTTGACCAAATTACGTTATTACCAAAATTAAAATCGCCTATAATTAAAAATTTATCCGTTGCATGGGTCAACATTAACTGGTTTAGTTTAGCAGTAATAGTTATTTGTTATACAAGAGTGCAAAGTTGCTTTTTAACCGCGGGCTCAATTTTGATGACCGAGCAAGCGAAGGATTCTAAAATTGAAACACGAGCGTAGCGAGTGTTTCAATAATTAGAATCCTGAGCGATAGCGAGGGTATCAAAAGAGCACAAGGTGAAAAATCTTTGCACTCGAGTGCAACACGTAACTTTTCATCCCACCTCATCGAGGAAATTAAAATGCAAAAAAACAAAATGGCGCGCACATATGAGTATCAAATTAAAAAGAAGTGCCTATTAAAGTTCATTTATTTGATAACTCAGTTTAAAAATGAAACGAGGCTAAAAATCTATGTAAAATCAATAATAAAAATTTCTAAATTAATTTAAGCAGTATTTTATTTGTTTAATATGTATTTGTTTGAAAAGTCTTATCAAGATTGTCACAAATGGAGTATTGCACACGATATTCTAAATTCAAATCACTTTGCCGCTCTAGAGGATAAAAACGGCTTTTGCGCTCAGATATCAAAGGGTAAAACTACTCTTTCCGAGATGGTGGGATGAAAAATTACTTAATTGGGTATTATATGAGTTGCCTAAGTTTTGTTTACAAAGATAAAGAGCACAAATATGTAAATTGTACGTTACCTGGGGCTTCGACCTCTTCAGCATGAGTGTCACCCATGTCTTCGGCAGAACTACGCCACCCAGGTCTTTCTAAAACTGTGAGGTCACTCTTTACCGCAATTAAAACACCACCCCCACGTTTTTGCGCGGTATGAGAAATTACGATCTCGTCTCCAGACAAGATATCTACTATCTATCAGTTCACTACTAAAGACACTGTCATCTAACCATGTTTCCGTTAACACTATAACGTCATGCGAATTCGAACATACACAGCGAAACACATTATTTGTTTTCGTACGCAGACCACGAACATTTTGATAATATATGCTAAGTGTAGCCATTTTTTGTCTGGACTACAACATTATAAATCACTATATTACAGTAAAAAAGCACAATGAGTGGGATCAACAAGTTATAAGGTAAGTTAATGTAACAGTAAGATATTTTTTCATCCCACCATCTCGGAAAGAGTAGTTTTCCCCTTTGATATCTGCGCGCAAAAGCCGTTTTTATCCTCTACAGCGGCAAAGTGATTTGAATTTAGAACATCGTGTGCAATACTCCATTTGTGATATTTTTGATAAGACTTTTAAAAAAAATTGAATAATTTTATCAAATTAGTGTATTGTCATCGGTACTCAATAAATCTACAAAGTTTGAATGGAATCTGGCCGTTTAAAGTGGGTCAAAATCGCGCCCAAAGAAGTCGGTTACAAACATACAGGTGAAGCTAATAAAAAGCGTGTAACAAAAATAAAATACTGCTTAAAATAATGATTCAATTCATTAAGTAATTTTTATTATTGTTTTTACATAGATTGTTAACTATTGTGCGGGTAGAAAGCAAAGACTTATCAGAATCTCGGAAGCACAGCAATGCACAGTGTGTAGTTAAGAATAACTTTGAATACCACGTATGAGCAGGTAAGAAATATAACAGATGGTAGCACGATAAGAACAGCCAATCGCTATTAAGTGTAAGACAAAGAAGGCGCCATAGGAAAATAAGTTCTATTAAATATGTTATAAGGCTCACTTTTTTTGGTTATTGACTAGCTGCACAATAATCACAATTAGACGACTCATTCAAAAGCACTGTGTTCGAATATTGCAACAACAGGAAAACAAGAGTAGCACACTGTATTATGCGGTTCTCAAACTGTATTATTGCGATACGAGTAATTTTAGCTATTTCAAATGTACTTATTGGTTTGTTACGACTAATCACTTGGTATTTGGCACTATTCATCGCAGTCCACTGCTGGACATAGACCTCTCCAAGTGCACGCCACTGAGATCGATTTTCGGCTTCTCGCATCCAGCTCCTGCCAGCCGTCTTGCGCAAGTCATCGCTCCACCGTGCCTGAGGACGTCCTACACTACGTTTGCCGAGGCGTGATCTCCACTCTAGAACTCGTTTACTCCAACGGTTATCGGTTCTTCGGCTAATACGGCCAGCCCACTGCCTTTTCAGCTTGCTGATTCGGTGGGCTACGTCGATGACCTTGCCTCTGACGGATCACCTCATTCCTGATGCGATCCCTCAGAGAAATGCCGAGCATAGCCCTTTCCATTGCCCGCTGAGCGACTTTAAACTTGTGGACCAGCCGTACCGACAGTGTCCACGTTTCGGCTCCGTAAGTCATGACAGGTAGGACGCACTGGTTGAAGACTTTTGTCTTTAGGCATTGTGGGATCGACGATGTTAGGACTCGACGTAACTTCCCAAATGCAGCCCAACCCAACTGAATTCTCCTATTCACCTCGTCCTCAAAGTTGTTTCTACCTAACTGCAATGTCTGCCCGAGATATACATATTTCCGAACAACTTCGAGAACGGCGCCGTGTATCGCAATCGGTTCCGGTAGAACATGTTCATTGAACATGACCTTGGTTTTGTCCAAGTTCGCCCGTAGGCCGATGCGTAGAGAAGATTCAGCCAGGTCGTTCAGCATCTGTTGTAGGTCCTGCAGCGTTTCCGCCATGATGACGATATCGTCAGCAAATCGCAAGTGAGAGATGTGTTCGCCATTGATGTTGATGTCGCGTCCTTTCCAGTTCAGCGTCTTGAACATATCCTCCATTGCATTAGTGAACAGTTTCGGGGAAACAACATCCCCTTGTCTCACTCCTCGATGCAACGGTATGAGCCTAGTTTGCTGATTCTGTACTTGGACGGACATTGTAGCGGCTTCGTAGAGACATCTCATCACTTGGATGTATCGCCAATCTACTTGACAACGCTGCAGTGACTCCAGAACAGACAGATTTCAACCGAGTCAAAGGCCTTCTCATAGTCCACAAATGCTAGACACAGGGGCTGGTTATACTCTTCGGTCTTCTGTATAATCTGCCGCACTGTGTGGATGTGGTCTATGGTGCCGTATCCGCTCCGAAACCCAGCCTGCTCCGGTGGTTGGAATTCGTCGAGTCTTCGCGCAAGTCGGTTCGTGATGACTCTTGAGAACAGCTTATATACGTGGCTTAGGAGGGAAATGGGTCGATAGTTCTTCAGCTGAGTTTTGTCTCCCTTTTTGAAGAACAGGACGACAACACTCCTACTCCACGCCTTTGGAGTTCTCCCTTCAAACAGGATGGCATTAAAAGGCTTCTGGAGCTCCCCCAGTACGGGCTTACCTCCTGCTTTTAATAGCTCTAGTTGTAATGCCATCCTCGCCAGGGGCTTTTCCATTTTTGAGCTGTCTCAGAGCGATCTCGATTTCGCCACTGCTGACTTCTGGCAGGTCTTCGGTGAAATGGCGTCTTAATGTGGCTCTAGAATCCTCATTTCCGGGATCAGGTCGAGATGCATGCGATGCGTATAACCGGCCATAGAAATTTTCCACTTCCGAAAGGACTGCCGGCACCGAAGAAACGACTTCTCCACTTGTTGTGGTCAGCTTTGTCAAGTGGCTTCTTCCAAGAGATTGTACGAACACCTTTGACCCCCGATTCAGCTCAATTGCTCTTTCAATGTCAAGAGTGTTGGAGCATCGGAGATCGTGTCGTACGTGCTTGTTTATCTTCCATGCTTGAAGCTTGCCATCTTTTTTAGGTATAAGTTAGACAGAATAAGACCAAGGGCTCTCGCATTCTTCAACCACACCTATTGCTAGCATTTCATCCAGTTCTTCAGATAAAATACGTTGCTTCTCTGGAGAAACGCGGTAATATCTTTGCCTAATAGGTAAAGAATCTCCAGTGTCAATGCGATGCATAACTAGATTAGTTAATTTGGGTTAACTTTTCAGTGGAAATATTTTTAAACTGATCGATAATGTTATCAGCTGTAACACGTTGATCTTCAGTAAGTTCATTATAGGAACGTCACATACTATTAGCTTCCGAGACTGTGTTTACATTAGTAGGGCAATTAGACAAACTATGTAGCGAAATAGACTTAGAAAATTTTGGAAAGAGATTAAATTTTGTCCAAAAATCGACACCGAGAATAAGATTGGTTTTTATAGTAGGTATGACATAAGCTTTTAAAATATGAAACTGATTTTCGAACTATTGCCTAGAATAGTTCTCTCTTGCCCTCTTTCGTCCGGACCGTCGCTGTGAATAGACGCGCGCCGCAAATTTGTTAAAAACAATATTATAACTTAAACCAGTAGACATACCAGTTTAGTTCTTAATACAAGTGAAATAAACTCTAAATTGCCCTCTGGTCGTGGTCGATGTGGCCTAGTGGGCAAAGAACCAACCTCTCGAGTATGAGGGCGCGGGTTCGAATCCAGGTCAGGCAAGTACCAATGCAACTTTTCTAAGTTTGTATGTACTTTCTAAGTATATCTTAGACACCAATGGCTGATAAAAAGGTGAAGGAAAACATCTTGAGGAAACCTGGACTATACCGGTTAGCGGGCCCTGTTCCCCGCGACCCTCAGTAGAACACAACTGTGTTCGCTACGAAAAACGACGTCACAAGCTACGTGTAACGGCTACGACGAGGGCGGTCCTGCATATCGCGTGCGCATACGGCTACCTGTGCTACGATACATTCCGATTGTTGTTATAGTAGCTTGCGCCTGTCTACGGGAGAATATTACCTAAATAAATCACTATCAGAAACGGACTTGGATCTACATAAAAAGGATTCTACACCGCCGAACTTGTCATCATTCATCAAGACATTATTGACGAATTTGAGAAATTTAAGGAAGATATGCACTCTATACTCTCTCAGATGATGAAAACACAAGAAAAATAATTAAAAAAAAATGCTGCATTACTTCAAGGAATACAACAATCAAGTTCCAACATCGAAAGTTCTATTACCTTCTTGACGGCGCAAAACGAAGAATTTAAGAAGAAAATTGAATCATTAGATGAAAAAATTAAAGAAGATAAAAAATACATTATTATTTTGGAGGATAAAATTGAAAGTATGCAGCAAGACAGTAGAAAGACTAACTTCGAAATAAAAACGTGCCAAAAAAGGCCAACGAAAGCAAAGACGACCTAATTCACATGGTTACAAGCCTATCGACCTCTGTGGGTTGCCCAATTGACAAGACGGTTATCCGTGATGACACAATACACCAATTGTAGTGGAAACAAACTCGACATTGACTAAAAATAATATCCTGAAGTCTTGTAAGGCATTTAACCAGATACAAAAGGCAAAACTATGTGCTACACACCTAGACATGCGCACAAACGAAGATAAAATAATAAAATAAAATAAAAATTTATTTAATAAAACATAGATCATATGAATTAGTAATTAAAATGTCTCAGATGTTGAAGTAAAACAAACTGTCTTAATAATAACATTCGGATAAACTAAGTTAATCTAGGCTAATATCTACATACAGGCAATAATAAAATAAAAACAGTTCTAATTCTAAACATAGGGACCACCCGAACTAGTTTTATTTAAGCCTGTGTTTCAGGCCATCAAGGCTCAGAAGCATTGTCGGATATCATTTTAACAACATAATCATATTACATAATTATTTAATTATTAGACTAAGCAGGAGCAAAGTTTCCTTAATTATAACATTCTAATTATACATAATTTACTAAGATAAGCAATTTATTTTAACACTTCTAGCAATTTTTCCGTGTCTGAGTAATTGAGGGACTGTAAATATTCTGTTAGTACTATATTACACTTATTTAAATTAACACTATAAACATTTAGCAATCTGTTAAGTTTGTTATACAAATAAGGCCCTAGATATAAATAAAACCTGTTAGTGAAAGCATGTTTAATCCGAGAGTTAGTGCAAACTAAATCCTTTCTTCTTTTGCCAGAAGGTACAGGCTTGAAACCGAGTTCTACATGCTGGAGTAGTACTACATTCAAAATAAATAGCTGGCGTACTGTTAGCACTTTGCATTCCTTGTAAAGCTGGTGGGTGGGGAATCTGAATGGACGAAAGCTTGCGACCTTCAGGATTGCTCTTTGGACACGTTCCAAGGGCAAGAGGATAGTTTTAGGGGCGCCACCCCAGGAGCTAATACAGTAGGCAAGAATAGACTGACATAAGGCCATATACACCTGCCGAATTAAAGTGAAGTCTGCTATGTTACGCAAGTTTTTAAAAACGAATATCAATTTACGAACTCGAGTGCATATGTTCAATATGTTTCCGGAAGTTAAGCTGGGCGTCAATCGTGACACCTAGATATTTTATATGGTCAGTTTTTACTAATGTAGGGCAAGCGCATGCTGTGTCAGCGGACGTACTCTTATTGAGTGCATCGCGTACTAGCGTTGACATCGGACGCGCCTGCACCGTACGCAGAAATTATTATTTACTAGCTTCTGCCCGCGACTTCGTACGCGGATCCTGTCTCTTATGCCAGCGACGGGGTTAGCAAAATCAAAGATCTGAATCGTCTGATATTGAATTTTAAGGGCCGGTGACTTGTAAACAACGGAATACGCATAGCCATTAGAAACGTTCCATATATTTAATTTTTGTACTTCAACGGCAAAAGCACAGCAGACTAAACAAAACGCTGAGAACTGAAGCGCAATAGGCGTGACCATAGGGATAAAAGTAGTGATTCTAATTAGTCCGCATTTATGTTGTGTGTGGCAAAAATATTACACGTATTATTACGTAAAAAAACATTAAATGTTACTGAGACGACAAAGTCGTGATGACTTAGTGGAAGTTGTGGTGGTTTAGTGGGTAGAGAACCAATCTCTCAAGTATGAGCGTGCGTCTTTGATTCCAGGTCTGGCAAGTACCTGCCAATGCAACTTTTCTAAGTTCGTATGTACTTTCTATGTATGTATATTTTGGATACCAATGACCGTTATTTGGAGGGGATGTTAAACTGTAGGTTCCGGCTGTCATTGAACATTCTTGGCAGTCATTATGGGTAGTCAGAAGCCAGTAAATCTGACCAGGTTTACCAAGGGGCGTAGGGTTGAGCGGTTAACCGGTTTGTGGAGGTCAGATAGGCAGTCGCTCCTTGTAAAACACTGGTACTCAGTTGCATCGTGACTGGAAGTCGACCCTAACATAATTGGGACAAAGGCACTTGAGATAATAACGACAATAATAATGAGATATAAGCACCGCAGGGCATTTGAGGCTGATGACGGGGAGTAGCGACCCCGCGAGGAATATATACTGAATTCTCCAGGGAGAGTATACTGTCCCCCATCTCTGGCCTGTCGGAGTGAACCATGACGGGGGTAGGTCTCACGCCTCTGGCTTGGCTTGACCGTCCAGAGTGGAATCGCTAGAGCAGGGTTAGTAGCCCTGCTCGGAGGATAGGTGCCTCGTGGTAAGTGACCCACAGGGAGCGCGTAATCTGCGTTTGAAATCCGCCGAGGTATCCTCACACTTCAGCCGCTCATGTCCCTGTTGCCCTCCTAGTCTCCACCTGCCATTTTTACATGTATCTAATACATTGTCATCGGCAGGTGCCATAGTTCCCGTAGTTTCCCCATTCCTAGTCCATTAGCATCCCATCACAATAGCCCCAGTAGTATTCATCCACAGTTAGCAATGGTATAGCACAGAACCGGGGATTGACTTTTTTTTTTAACGACGTCCACCGGGGATTGTCCTTGGGTTCATTTCTATAGTGTATAAAGGGATAATCGTCGCTTTTGTGTCACCATTTCATTAAAGTTGTCTCGAAAGGGCTTCAGCATGTTGGCTTCGGCGTCACGTTTGCCTCCCGAAAATTCGGAATTCTGTAGTCCCGAGGTCTGGAAGAGACATACAAAATAATAATCCTTACTAATATTATAAATGGGAAAGTGAGTTTGTTTGTTTGTTTGTTTGTTTGTTTGTTTGTTTGTTTGTTTGTTTGTTCCGCTTTCACTGTTGCAAGTTCGCCGTAACTACTGAACCGATTGCTTTGAAATTTTGCAGACGTAAAGTTAGAAGTCCGGATTAAATAATAGGGTACTTTTTATCCCGAAAAAAATAGATATTCCCGAGGGAAAACAAAAATATTGTTTGCTTGATGGATGGATTGTAGATGGCGCTGTGTGTCCAATATAACCGAATTCCACGCGGGCGAAGCCGCGGACGGAAAGCTAGTGATATATATATAATGCAACAAATTCGGAGAGTGGGGGCTCGTGACGCCACGTCTAGGTATGTAAAATTTGTACTAAGGAGTGACTTAACACAAAATTCAAGCGTGTTATATCTTCGTTATTGTCTTGTTTGTGTGAGAGAGAAATGACAAAATACGTGTCCATTATTTTAGGGTTATCTAAAAGACGGACTAATTACTTTTTTTGATTCACCATACCTATTTCATATCATTCATTTCTATACATTTCAAGTGTAGTATTGCTCTTGAAGTTCCACATCAGGTGTTCCAGATCTTCGATGTTTATACGTCAACAGAGAGTGCTTATCAGATTGAACAACTTTTGCTAAAACGTCATACCTCTATATGCTATAGTCTAGCTGGGCCCCTGGAGTTCCACATCAGGTGTTTTAGATCTTCAATTTGTATAAGTCAATAGAAAGTGCTTATCAAATTGAACAACTTTTGCTAAAACGTCATACCTGTATATGGTATAGAGAAGCTGGGCTCTTGGGGTTCCACATCAGGTGTTCCAGATCTTCAAATTTATTATCTCAGCTGAAAATGCTCATCATATGAAACAATTTTTGCCATGGCACCATTTTTGTATCTCTTATAGTTTTGTTGGTCTGTTGGTGTTCTGCATCAGGTCTTCAAGTTTCGAAGATAAATTATAGCCTATATGTTGACCAGGATTAATACTGACACAACAAAGAAAAAATCATTGAAATCGGTTCAGTAGTTCCGAAGATTAGCGTGTACAAACAAACAGACATACAGACATACAGACATACAGACATACAGACAGATTTTTTTTTTTGGATTTGTGCTCCATTACTGTTTCTAAACCCCACCCAATTATTATTTTTTTAATATATTCAATGTACAGACACAGTTTTTTTACAGATTTATTATATGTATAGATAATTTCGGCCGAGCGCGGCGTCAGCCGTCGCCGCATATTTTTTTGCACACCATGCGTTCGGAAGAACTCGTGGCAAACGAGGTCCTGCGACCTCAGCATGGCGATTCTATCTCTATTCTACCAAGAAACGACAAAGCTCTTTCTTTCCCACTCGACATGTCTTCTACCCGAGCATGGCGCGAGCTGTAGACTCGCGTTTCTATCAAGAGAAAGACTTTCCATAGCAACGGATAAGTAGCTAGTGATGGGTCGTTCTGCGATGAATTTACGTTTAGTTAGCCAAAAAAAATGTGTCAATGCACTATTTTTCACGCATGAACCTATACATAAAGTCACGTAACTCAAAGTAACAACAAAACGTATTCATCGAACTTATTTTTTATCTGTGGAACTAAAATGGTTCATGTTTGTTTGTTTACAAAAAACGATTATTGTTGTTGATTTTACGTATTTAAATAAAAACATTGGTGAATACTGCGGCAAGGAAAAAGTAAGTAGATTTTGTGATTAAATAAATAAAGTACTGATTATTCCAATAGTTGTGTGTAATTAATCTAAACGAATAATAATTATCCATACATACGATGAAAAGAACAAAGGAAAATAACATAATAATCTCAATAAATGGTGATTGGTGGCAATGTCTGATGAAAACTTTGCCATGCACAGTTCAATGCGTTCCTCACTGTTATCTTGCTTCCCTATATTATTGTCCGAAGTGTTTTTACTTTCGTCGTTACAAAAACTGTTTATTTACAGCGTACGAAGTCCCATCCAATAAACAGAGAAGATAGTATCGCGATCCATTGGGAAAAGAAGGCCACGATAAAGAAGAATAGGTCCGTATTCAAACGCTGCTGAAAAAATATGGAAAAAGAACGAGTTCTTGGCATACAATGCTGACACGAGAAACATTCTATTACTAAGTGTCTTTAAATAATATTAATTTACTAGTAATAGTTCTTCAGACTTGTTGGTTTCGTTCTAGCAAAACTCTCATGCTTTGTTTTCAAAATTTAATTATGGCAATAATAATTATAGTACCTATTTGTTGCTTGTGTGATATAAGCAACAACTCTTAAAAAATAAAATGAGACAATCATTTACACAGAGGTAAAGGTTTATTTACATAAAATTAAGGCTACAGATAAAGTCGTTTATTCAAAATAGGCTGAAAATCAGCAGCAGAAGCGGTGGAACAAACTCCCCGGCAACTCAATTCTGTCTGTATGGTTTGAAGAACTGTTGATATACAAAGATATTCATAATAGTTGCTCTTCTGTGAGTTGCAGCTTGTAGTAAGCTACCACTAAGGTCATTAGTGTGTCTCTCTCTCTGCCTTTCTTCGGGAAGAGTTGTAGCATAGGCACCCTGCAAAAAGAAATAACTGTTTGGTAAAGAGTTTTTACAAGAATTATTTTACAGTATAATAAAAGAATAACATACTGATAGTGACACATTTATCAGCATTCTTATTGATGTCATGAGCCAAGACCCTAACGCATGACTAAAATTCCCTGAAAATGAATGTTAATTTAATTTTGTGTTCTTGTTTCAGATTACAGAAAAAGGATGCTAAATGACAACTGGGCCTTCAGTTTACAAATTATAAATTATTGAAATGAAATGATATCATTTAATAAAGAATGTGAATATTAAAATCATAATGGTTGTTTATTTAAAATGACATTTTTTTTCTTAGCAGATAAAACTGTCCAATTAGAGTCATATAGCCTGCGCAGTTTGTTCTTAATGAGAGAACTATTGAAAAATAATTGTTTATGAACTCTGTCAGGATAATTGGCATTTAAGTTCAGTATTTTGCACTCAGTATCTACAATCTGAAATAGAGGTTATATCTAATATTAGGTATACTAACCTTGTATTCACTGCAAAAACAAATGGCTTAAAAAATTTGCTAACAGTGGTTAGTAATGTTGTTAATGACCTAAGCAGGACCCGAACAAAGAACCTGCAACAATTAAGCTTTGTTAAATATGTATTGTTCTTCTGTTTAATTATTTTCTTGCAATGAAGGGCAATACCTACATAATAGACAAAATAATCTTAGAAACAATAATAAATGAATTGAATAGATCTTTCTATATTTAGCTTATCTATAAATTAAAGGAATAAATAAATAAATAAAAAAAAAAAATAAAATAAGGACGAGTCATACATATTTTTGGTTGATAACAATTGGAAAGCACAACGAAATAAAATAGACTGTAGGTACTTACATTGATAAGAACAGGCAGACCCTGAGATATCCTAGGAGACAGATTCCTGGCACAAATACTGCACCATCTCTGCACATTTACGTTTTCAATGTCGAGAGGCTTAACACTCGTATAGCTCGTTCTTTGAGCTTTACACTGATTCTTCTCAGCATAAAAACTAACCACATGACGACGCACAATGGGAGATTGGAGGAAAAAAGTCCAAATTGGTTGGGTACATGAAATTCATTTTTAACTTTAAATACATAAAATAGACACCTAAACTAAGAAAATCCTAATGTGTTCTTTTCAGAAGTCTGTTTATAAAAACGGTTATCGGTTTTGATATCTTAATGAACAGAAAACTGTGCATTTTAGATGAATTTTTGTCGTTCTTTTGGTAATTATTTATAGCTGCAATTACATTGCTTTGGAAAAACTTTTTTATGTAACATGTATATCACAGTATGTACTTTAGAAAACATGAATATGATTTAATGAAAGTCGTCATTTTCTTTATATTATTAGGATTTTTAAAATATGGTAAATTTTCTATAGAATTTTTGAAAACAAGACCTTATAACTGTCTTGCCATCCACTGCCTTCCAGTGAATCATATATTAAAAAATTCTTCGAAGTCTAGTTATAACTCATTAGAAAAATTAGCTGCTAATAACTGCGAACTTATGAGTTAGACTAATTAGAACTAACTAGTCGATTTCCCAGTAAAAGGACCATTAAGCGTCAATAATTTTTAATGTGGATAATTAGGTAATTTATGCATTCATAAGTATAAAAAGGGGTAAAATAATATTCCTAAAGTCATTTCCTATTGTCAATTCAAGGAAGTAACATAAATATCAATCATGTCTACGTTCAGCATTTCTTATAAGGAATTAGTTGAAATTTTACTTTTGAGCAATCGAGAAGTGCATAAATGTCTCGAAAATTTAAAAAGCAAGTACCCAAATCTTGTTGACGATGATTTGGAAAAAGTTTATCGCGAACTAAGTCAACATTTTATACCGGCATTTTCAAAAAAGTGGAAAAAATGTGCCAGAAATAAAACTTCATTTTTTGCGAAAAATGAAGAATGGCTAAAGCTATTGTTTAATTTGCCGGTGTCTACAGCAGTAGAAAGTTCTGAAGAGTGTGAACCTGGTCCTTCAAAACGAACGCGAACTGGCCGTCCAGAAAAATCATTTGACGAGTGCTGTGATAGAGCCAAGCGCTATAAAGTTAAGAGTTTGTGTGAAAACAATGAACAACAGACTATTATAAACGCTGCCAAATGTTTAGAAGAAGAATTAAAACCTAAGAAGTTCTCACCAGAACAAGCATTAGCATTATTTTTGGATGCCTCATTGTCGAAGCATCAATATGAAATTATTAAAAAAGCGACGAAGGACATTTTTCCTTGCTATGATATAGTTTCAAAAGCCAAGAAGATGTGCTTAGCGGAAGATATAGAGTGCACCGAATCTTACGCTGTTGTAGGCTTACAAAGTTTACTGGACCATACCGTGAAACGGATATTCATGACCAAAACGAAAGAAGAGTTGTCGGAAATGAATGATACCTGCATTTTAGATTCAAAATGGGGACGTGATGGCTCTTCCGGCCACAGTGAATATAAACAAGCTTTTGATGAAGAAGACATTTCTGATGAAAACTTGTTTTTGACATCATTTGTACCATTACGTCTTACTGATGCCAAAAATGATACTAATGTTCATTGGTTTAACAACAGTCCATCTTCTACGAGACTTTGCCGGCCAGTGCAGTTCCAGTTTACGAAAGAAACTCGTGAAATCATTAAAAATGAGATTTCAAGAATGGAGGGAGAAATTAAAAATTTTAACGAATCAATTGTGAATGTTGATGGGAAAATATATAAAGTGAAACACAATCTAATGTTCACTATGATTGATGGCAAAGTGGCTCAAACCGTTACTGATACGGCTTCAAATGCTGTGTGCTTCATTTGTAAAGCAAAGCCAACCGAAATGAAGGACTTGACCGTGTGAGGACCAAGGTAGTAGACGAGGATGCGTTAAAAGTTGGCTTGTCTCCTCTTCACGCAAGAATCAAATTTATGTATTCTACACATCGCGTATAACAGATCATTCCAAATGTGGCGTGTAAATAAAAACACATCGCACTTACGTGATGTAGAAAAAAAAAGAATACAGGGGTTGTTTGCAAAAGTTGGCCTTAAAGTAGACTGTGTCAAACAAGGTTCCGGAACTACCAACGATGGCAACATGGCTCGTAGATTTTTTGCCGATGCAAGAAAAACATCGGAAAT
This sequence comes from Helicoverpa zea x Helicoverpa armigera, assembly GCA_033682625.1. Lineage (NCBI taxonomy): Eukaryota > Metazoa > Arthropoda > Insecta > Lepidoptera > Noctuidae > Helicoverpa > Helicoverpa zea x Helicoverpa armigera. The sequence goes on along the minus strand of JAWIIS010000091.1, from coordinate 169,659 downwards.
TACTGGTAATATTGATTTCGATTTGATTTATCGATTTTCCATAATCTTACAAGTCATCAACTCCGGAGCTTGTATAGATGCTGTGAAATTTGGTGAATATTGCGAAGATACGGCCGAACGCTATTTAAGCTTGTATAGTTGGTATTATATGCCAAATACCATTCATAAAGTGTTGATACATGGCAGTAAAATTATATCAGCTGCAATGCTACCGATTGGTATGTTATCCGAAGAGGCACAAGAAGCGCGCAATAAAGATTATCGTCAGTACAGATTGCATCATGCGAGAAAATGTTCTCGAGAAAGTACTAATGAAGACGTAATCAACATGCTACTAATTTCTTCGGATCCTTTATTATATACTATGAGAAAAGGGCCAATAAAAAAGCATTTGCCCTTAGATGAGGATGCAAAAAATCTCCTTAGTTATTAATTATTTTTAACCGACTTACCCAAAAGGAGGAGGTTATCAATTCGGCCGGTATGTTTTTTTTTTTTTTCTATGTATGTACATCGATTACTCCGAGGTTTATGGACCGATTTACGTGATTCTTTTTTTGTTCGACTCGGAATAGCTGCCAGTTGGTCCCATAGTCATCAGGTCAGGATCTGATGATGGAAACCCTGAGAAATCGAGGGCAACCTTCGAAAGTTGTAGGCATACATAGGGTAAAAACTTGATACTCAGGTGAACGCTTAAAGCACTATTCAACAGTGAAGATTTGGAGCTGATCTGATGATGGAAACCAGAGAGGGTCGAGGGAACTCGACAACTGAATATGTAAACTACCTCGTGTTTGGGCTTAAATTATTTGTATTGACAAGACCTTTGCAACAGTGAAGGTTTGGAGCTGACCTGATGATGAAGACCAGAGAAAGTCGAGGGAACTCGACAATTGAATATGTAAAATACCTCGTATTTGGACTTATATTCTTTGTATTGATGAGAACTTCCCACTTGTATGGATAGTGACAACTATACGTATCACTGAAAGGCTTTAAATAAAAAACTTTTTAACAAAAAAATTAAACCGACTTCCCAAAACACTAAAAAGCAAAAAAAAAAACTATTTTTAGGTGCATCGGCCTAGAAGTCGGTGGCAAAATTAACTTAGTAACATCCATTAGACACCGACTTCTAGGCCGATGCACCTAAAAATAGTTTTTTTTTTTGCTTTTTAGTGTTTCGGGAAGTCGGTTTAATTTTTTTGTAAAAAAGTTTTGTTTTATTATTTTGTTAATTTTTCTTATTTATTATTTACATTTTTATAGCTAGCATGTTTGTTGTTATCTATATTTAGTTATATTTGCCGATAAAATATTTATAGTGATTAACTAATATTTTTTTTAATTGTTCCCATTTCGAATGCTAAATTTCGTGGAAAAACCATGACTTATAATCACAGTAATTAACTTAAACATACTAATGATGCATATTTATATTAGTAATGACATAATCCTATCATTAAATAAGCAAAAAACTTATTGAAGTCAATAACAAACGGCTTTACGTAGTTATTTCCTCGCGCTCATACATAGTCTCCCACTGTGCGACGGTAGGACCCCGACATACATTGTAAATGCTATTTGAGATCTTAAAATTATAATAATATTCTTGTCTACTCTTTCTAGGTCCGATGAGATGTAGAGTATTTGACATTTCATATAGAAAGTTATATCTACTCCCAAATGTCAAAAGTAGAGAAAATATAGTCGTCATGCTCGGAGCGATAGACACATGTCGACGAAGAAAAGAAACATTTCTTTTCTCGATGTCAAACATCGCCATGCTCGGGTCGATAGAAATCTTTCTTCAATCTGTCATTTTGTCGATTCTCCGGTAGACAAAAGCTGTTTCTATGGCGGTCATGCTGGGCCCGCTGGCGTTCCTGCAGTACCAGCTGGACGTCATGGATGAGGTCAGTGTGACCCAGATCTGCACCTCAAACTTCACTGAGGCGGAGATACGCAACGCCAAAACGCTGCTGTACGAGACGCTGCTTATGGCAGATCGAATGGGGGATGAAAAGGGAGAGAGGAGTCTCCAAGACATGATTAAAGTGCTGAAGGAGACCGACCCAGACGACGTACCAACTTTCGTGGCAAAGGATTTGCGCAAGCTGCCCCCGGTCACGTTTGACCACGTCGACGTCACCAGGCTCCTAAAGGACATCACTAGCATGAGGTCTAGCCTGGTCGAGCTGCTGTTGAAGCTGGAAGCATCGCAAACTACCATCAGTGATCTACGCAGTGAAGTAACAGAATTACGAAACACTGTAAGTAGGTCACTCGCGCCTGCCAACAGCGACAACACACGCCACGGACAGGTCAACGCATCGCCGCTGAGCGCCGCGTCAGCAATAGTGCACTCGTCGCCGGTCGCCGTCACTGCAAGCGATGCTAAACTGTGCCCCGCCCCCTCCGCGTCTCCTGTCGTCGGGACGCCGATGAATGCAAGCACGTCAAAGCCTAGACGTGTTTACTCGGCTGCCGTACAGCAAATTCCCGTTCAACGGCAACCTTAGCCTATTGTGGCAACTCAGAGTCACCCCGAAGTAACCCAAGGCACGGTTCATCCTGAACCAACCAAAGGGAAGGCTGATGCAGATGGTTTCATAAGGGTGGAGAGGAAGAAGAAGAAGCCATCAAGTCGGAATCAATGCGGAACTGCATTGACGGGTCCAAACATGCTGCTGCGTCCCGCTATTCCTACGACACAGTTGTATGTTTCGCGATTACAACACTCCACGAAGGTCGAGGAGATCGTGGAGTATATTCCGACTTGATGGAAGACCAACTGGACTTTGAGAGTCGAGAAGTTAGAGTCGAGTCATAACACGAACTTTAAATCGTTTGTGGTACGTGTGCCGACTCAGCATATCGACATGTTTCAAGAACAGTTTTGACCGAAGGGTGTCGTGTTCCGGCGACTCCGCGGGAGGTTACGCGACACGACAAGTGTAACACTAGACCGCTTACTCGTGTCAATACGTAGCTTGTAGTTGTTTTTTATTTTTGTATGTATTAGGTTATAAGTATTGTTATGTCATTTATTTATGTATTGTATTTGCTATGGGCCCTAGTTGCCTGAAATAAAGGAACAAATAAATAAATAAATAAAATATGACAATTGTGTGCATAAATGTGTAGGTTAGTGTTCGTATTGTTATTATTTCTTATAGTAAATAAAATGTACTTGGTTTTATCTGAATTTAATGTCAGTAGGTTTTTTTGAAGCCAATTAGACACTATATTAAAACCATTTTAGGCAAGTTCATAAACCTCATCTATAGATTTGCCTGAGAACACAAGAGCTGTGTCGTCAACATATGACATAATGACACCATTTGCAAGTGACAAACTGCTTAATTCATTTATATAAATTAAGAAAAGGGTGGGGCCTAAAATACTGCCTTGAGGGATCTTGAAACCACTATTTTTTTGGTCAGAACTATTGTACTGATCAATTTTTACACATTGGTGACGATCACTGAGATAGTCAGAGAATAATTTTAATTGTGCTCCTCTTACCCCCATTTTTTCCAGTTTGTGCAATAATAGGGAACAAGAAATGGTGTCAAACGCTTTGTCAACGTCTAAGAAGATCCCAATAGTGATCATGCTATTATCTAGATAAGAACAGATGAGATTTGTTAATTTATGAACTGCTTGGTTAGTAGATCTTTTAGGCCTAAATCCAAATTGTTGTTCCAATAGTAAGTTGTTATTTTCAAGATACTTAATTAATCTACTGTTTATTATTTTTTCCAAAATCTTTGAAAGACCTGTTAATACTGCAATGGGGCGATAATTAGTGACATTGGCTTTGTAGCTTTAAAAACAGGGCTTACGACAGCTTTTTTAAGCAAATTCGGAAATGTTCCTTTACTTAGGCATAAGTTAAAAATGTGTGTTAGAGGCGGTGCAATAAGGTGTTTGAAACTTTTTAGCACATTGTTAGGGATGTTATCCCAACCCACAGCACAGACGTCTTTTAGACCATCAATTATACATAACACTTCCTGGACGTCTGTTTCTAACAATACGAAAGAGCCCAGAGAGTTATGTGTCTCAGGCAAACATTGATTGATTGCAGTTCTGGAAAAGGTATTTTAAAGTGTTGCTTTTTATGACTTCCAAATTAGCTTATTATTCTTTCCCGCTTTCTGAAGCTGTGCATGGTCATATTGTATTTTTTGTTTTTTCAACAGATTATTGCAAAAAAGTTTGCTTCCACTTTTGATGAAGTTTGTCTCTATGGCGTATACATCGGACAAGACCGGGAGTTATCCAAGGTTTGATGTTAGTATATCTTTTAGATATTATTTTGCTTGATGTGTTATTGCTGATGCGTGTTTGTAACGCCTCAATAAAATACTGCAACGAAGCATTCGGATCATTTGAATTAAAAACAAGGTCAAAATCGATGTCACGCATGTCGTTTTCAAGACTCTTCATATTTAATACTAGCTTCTGCCCGCGACTTCGTACGCGGATCCAGTCCCTTATGCCAACGACTACGGTGTCAGCAAAATCAAAGATCTGAATCGTCTGATATTGAATTTTAAGGGCCCGTTGACTTGAAATCAACGGAATACGCATAACCCTTAGAAACGTTCTATATATTTAATTTTTGTACTTCAACGGCAAAAGCACAGCACAAACTAAACAAAACGCTGAGAACTGAAGCGCAATAGGCGTGACCATAGGGATAAAAGTAGTGATTCTAATTAGTCCGCATTTAAGTTGTGTGTGACAAAAATATTGCACGTATTATTACGTAAAAAAACATTAAATATAACTAAGATGACTAAGTCGTGGTGACTTAGTGGAAGTCGTGGTGGTTTAGTGGGTAAAGAACCAATCTCTCAAGTATGAGCGTGTGACTTTGATTCCAGGTCTGGCAAGTACCTTTTTTTTTTTTTTTTTTTGTTGTCGCTGGGCTAAAAATGCTATTACGCATCCCCTTCCCGTCGGGGGACGGGAGAGGGGTATGTGGGACTCCCAGGTAAAGACGTTCCCGGTATACCCACTAAAAAGGCCCAGCGGCACTCCGACCTCGCCTGAGTGGAGGGGGTCTGGGAATCTATGGCTTCCAGTCCCCCACCGGCGATCCACCGCTTCCCACGCCTCCTCACTTCGCAGCATAGCAACAATCACGTTGGGGAGCGAGAGGTCGTCCCCGACTAGTAAGTGGCGAGTGGGCCGGTGATGCTGGACCCACAGGGAGCGGGTGATCTGCGTTTTAAGTCCGCCGAGGTATCCTCGCCCTTCAGCCGCTCTGACTACGACTTAATTTTTTGATTCACATACCTATTTTGTAACATTCATTTATATACATTTCAAATGTAGTGTGTTCCAGATCTTCGATTTTTATACGTCAATAGAGTGTGCTTATCAGATTGAACAAATTTTGCTAAAACGTCATACCTTTATATGCTATTGTCTACCTGGGCTCCTGGAGTTCCACATCAGGTGTTTTAGATCTTCAATTTTTATAAGTCATTAGAGAGTGCTTATCAGATTAAACAACTTTTGCTAAGACGTCATGCCTTTATATGCTATAGTCTGGCTGGGCTCCTGGAGTTCCACATCAGGTGTTTTAGATCTTCAATTTTTGTAATTCAATAGAAAGTGCTTATCAGATTGAACAACTTTTGCTCAAACGTCATACCTTTATATGGTACAGAGTAGCTGAGCTCTTGGGGTTTCACATCAGGTGTTCCAGATCTTCAAATTTATTATCTCAGCAGAAAATGCTCATCCCATGAAACAATTTTTGCCATGGCACCAATTTTGTATCTCTTATAGTTTTGTTGGTCTGTTGGAGTTCTGCATCAGGTCTTCAAGTTTCGAAGATAAATTATAGCCTATATGTTGACCAGGCTTAATACCGATACAACAAAGAAAGAATCATTGAAATCCGTTCAGTAGTTCCGAAGATTAGCGTGTACAAACAAACAGACATACAGACATACAGACAAACAGACAAAACTTTTTTTTTGGATTTGTGCTCCATTACTCTTTCTAAACCCCACCCAATTATTATTTTTTTAATATATTCAATGTACAGACACACTTTTTTTACAGATTTATTATATGTATAGATATAGAAGATATACCTGAACGACTTATGCAATATGACACTCAACAAAGGAAAAATCTTTTCGTACGCCGCACACTGGGAAATTTCGCTCGCCTTTCGTAGGAATTTTTGAAAAATGAAGTTTGTTTTCGGAATATTTTGAGTATGTAGGATTGTTGGGGACATCAAAGCATACACCAATTAATGGATCTAGGCATTTAAAAAAATATATACACGAAGATAAGAGGGTTTGTTCATTTTCAATGTATGGAATTGGAGTTTCTTTTCCTCATAAAACCTTTTCTTTATGTCATGTACGGTTGAAACTTTCAGGGGTTGTTTTTCAGACCTTAGTGAAGGCATATAATCAATCATCTTGTTCCCGCACGGTCCCGCCTAAAAGTTATGGGCTAAATAAAAATGCCTATTTTGATGATTTTTATCCGTCATCTTTAGGTACTTAAATGACAGTTATTTATTTTTTGTGCATCTTATCAAGTACATAGTACAATAATTATTTACTTTTGACCTTAAATACCCCCACTCCACGAGAAATAGGTACCGGAATACCTCCATTATTCTATTGGTTGCTGTTTTGTCATCATGCGTTGATTTCAAGTTATTTTTTACTAAAATTGTCGGCAAATATCAGTACTGATCTACTGACTGAGTGCCACAGGTGTTCCGTATTACAGATTAAATAGAACACATTCACCTAAAGTGCATTTCCTAGAATACCTTGATTTTAAAGTATTCTCATGAACGGCCCTATTGTTAAATAATTCCATAATCTGGTCTTTCCAGGAAAACAATAACACCAAACAAAGGATCAGGTAGCGCAAAAATAGTCATAAATAACGACTGTACTAATGACCCTTTATTGAACCATAATTCATTGTTATAATACAGTTGTAAAAAACGTAAGTGTCTCATCTAATTAGTGATAATCTCTTTTTTTTAAGTTCACTGCCTTCAGGTATTTTATTATTATTTTGTTGAAATGAATGTGTATAAATACGGAAAGAATATGAATGTAATGTATATTATATAAAAAAAAAAAAAACTATTATAAGACTTAAAAAAGTAAATATTGGCAAAATGACTAAAAAAATAAAATTTAAATAGTCCATAAAAAGAAAAAATATATTATTCATGATCAGGGCAGTCTTCAACATTCACAAATTCAAAATTTTCTTTATTTTCAGTGGAAGTTAATGACAACAATAATTTAGCTTCTTCTGAAAGAGGTTGGTATTTAAGTTGCCTTATTTTAGGTCTAATGCTAGAAATGTAGGGATCAGACGAAACCAAGAGATTATGAATGATGTCTTCATTCGTAGCTACTCTACTAATCTTTCGTGAGCGGAAACACCGAAAATGCTTAAAGTCTTTGTTGCGCGCTTCAGAGGCTTCTTCGGATAATTTACCAATTGGGATAAAGTTGTTGTGCTCTATAATTTCGGCACCATGGATGAGCAATTTATGAACACTTGAAGGCATGTAGTACCAAGAATAAAGTTCAATAAACTTTCTTGCAGTTGCGTGACAGTAGGCTCTGAACTTTTCAACGTCGACAAATTCTCCGCATGAAATCACCTGGAGAATTACTCCAAAGCTTCGTATCAGATCTGCATCTATACCTGTTATTTGAGCAGTGGCTTCGGGATCAGCAAAAAATCTCCTTGCAGTGTTTCCATCATTCGTTGTTCCAGAACCCTGTTTCACCACATCCACGCGAAGTCCCATTTTATTCCAGAACCCTTCTTGAATTATTTTTTTCCTAATAGCCAGCTTTTCTTTAAATTCATCGCCTTTGGCCTGCCATTTCTTAAATTCAGCACGGTATGCAATATGTAGGATGCATTCCATGCATCTAATGCGAGCATGAAGCGTAGACAGGCCAAACTTATAAATTTCCTCCGTAGGCTTTTTCAGTAAAACCTGGTCTATGTCATTCATCTCCTTGGGTTTCGCTTGGCACACATCACATGTCGCTGATGATGTGTTCGATAAGATCGAAGTAATCTTACCATCAATCATCGTCATGTGTAGGTTGTGGTTTACGTGTATGCCATCAATAACAGTAGGCTGTAGAGAAGCAATTTCAGATTCAATTAACGCCATTTCTTCTTGTATATTCAAATCATTTTCTTTGGCAAATTTAAAATAAATTGGTCGGCAATAAAAAGTTGAGGATGGTTTGGGATTTTCCCAAATTATCTCCAATTCCCCATTTTCAATTTTTAGAGGCACGAATGAGCACATGAAAATGCTAGAATCGTCTCCACCTTCCATTGCCTGTTTATAATTGCTTTGTCCAGAGGCACCGTCAAAACCCCATTTACTGGTCAGAGTCAAATTATTGTTTATATTTTCAGTGTTAAGAGATTGGAATAATCTCTTCACTGTTAAATCCAACACAGATTGTAATCTCAGCTTTACTTGTGTGTCAGTTATTTGCATATCTCTTTGTTCTACGTAACGCTTCTTTTTCTCGTCAGTTAAAGCACCATAACAAGGAAAAACATCACAACCCATAGATTTTGTTGCTTGTTTTAGGGTAGTGTATTGCCATTTTGACAGTCCTAAAGAAGTTGAAATTCCAAGAGCCTTGTCTGCAGAAATCACTCTCTGTTTTGGCTTAATACAAGCGCGTAGCGCTGATGCATCTTCGGGATGACGGATAATATGCCTTAATAACTCAGCGATATCTTTCTGGCTTTCATTTTCAGTAGCTTTATTTATTAAAGCATAAGCCAAGGTATCGAAGTCATTGTCGGCGACCAAATTTTCCGTTCTGCGTTTTTTTTGAAGAGGACTCATATCGACAAACTTCTTCCTTGATAGATGTGTTGCGGTTGACGTTGACGTTGAAACTAATGCTTTTGGAGCAGGTGAATCAAAGGATGTACTTGGAGAGCAATCGGTTGTTTCTGTCGCAGACTTTAATTCCATTTCCTGATTTTCACAATCCATTTCGGTTCTATCTTGTTCCAGTGCCGGCCAATTCACTTCCAAGTCCAACCACTCTGCATATTTCCTAGTAAAATTTTCTACTGTACTGTTAGCTGATTTCCACTTTTTCTTGAGATTACTTGTAAGCGTAGAACAAAATCTTTTCAACGTGATCTTGTTTTTTTCTGAATGCAAAGCGTTCACAGATACTTTCTGATATAGAACATTAGAATCAAAACTATTTTGTCGCATGAATATAAATATATCAAGATTTGAGGTAAGTCCTTCCATAATGAGCACAATAATTTCACTAGATTAGAACGTTACGATACGAATCGGTAATGATAAGTGATTTGAAACCTGCTGAGGTAGTCGCTGCGCCCCCGCAAGGGGGCGCGGCTGGCGGGCCACGGGGCTATGCCCCTTTCCCGCGGGATCCAACCGCTGCCCGTTACTACGGGCAGGTCATTGGATTGCCGATGTAGGCGCGGCAAATTAAGACAGCGTTTGTGCGACGCTGCCCTATGTGTTAATATGTCGTGTGTTTGTTTGCAGGTGCGCTGGCGGCAGCACATTGCCGCTTCTTCACGGCATCTCGGCGGTCAGTCCCCGCTAGGTGAGACCCCCGGTTACCCGGGGGAGGCCCGGCGGGTGACGACCAGCGACAGAGACGCCGGCTCTGCGCCCCTGCACAACGGGTATGCTAGACCCGCGACTGTAACGCTTCCAGAGCTAGCCGGTCACGCTCCAGCCGACGGGCCGATTATGTATGTATGAGCGGCTTGTATGTGTGTGTACCGCCGCTCAGTGAGTGCGCCACCGTGTGCGCGCTTGCGCGACACGGTATTGCGTGAGTACAATGTTGTGGAGTCGTGATTGTGTGGCGGGTTGCGTCGTGCCTATATTAACCTAGCACACGACGCTCGCCGAATGTATATCGTGTATGTGGAGTGTCTGTTGTGTGAGCTGGCTGCGTGTAGATGGGTGCAGCCAGCTCGGGTGTCGTCAGTCCGGTGGTGGCGGCGCGTCCGGCAGGAGGTCGCGCGGTAAGGCCTTAGCGTCGGGCGGGCGCGCGTGCAAGGGCGCCAGGTGCTTGACATGAAGCCAAGCAGATGCGTCTGCACGCGCGAACATGCCCTCGCTGAGCCGGCGCACGAACTCGTCCAGGCTCTCTATCTTAAGGTCCCGCTGGAGGACGTCGTTCCTCACATAGCGGGGAGCTTGTGCGATGAGCCGCAGGCATGCGCTCTGCTGTGAGCGCAGCGTCTTGCGGCTCCTCTCGCTAGTGAGGGCGAACCAGGCTGGGGCGGCGTACGTCAGTACCGGCCGGATGTACGTCTTGTACACCGCCAGTTTGGTACGCAGCGGGAGGCGAGATGAGAGCACTGGTTTGAGCAAGGCGCGGGCTACCCTGCCCTTACCGGCGACCTGCCGGACGTGTGCAGCCATGGTGAGGCGCCGGTCGATGGTGACGCCCAGGTACTTGACCCGGGGCGACCACTCGATCTCGGCGCCTTGTAGTGCCAGTTTGGGTGGTCGTGCGGGGCCGCCCCCGATGATGATCGCCTGCGTCTTACCCACGTTCACCGACAGCCGCCATTTGGACAGCCACTCGGGGAGGAGGTCGAGGACACGCTGCATTTTGACGATCGCGTGCTTCGCGCTCATCGACGTTGTGATGTACGCGGCGTCGTCAGCATACAGCGCAAGTGTCGAGTCCTCCGCCGAGGGGATGTCGTCGGTGTACCGTGAGTAGCAGACGGGCGAGAGGCAGCTTCCCTGCGGCACTCCCGCTCTCACCGGACGCGCGCTTGATAGCGCGCCGTCGACCACCACACGTATTGTGCGTCCTGAAAGAAAACTGGAGATCACCTGTGTTATGCGGCGGGGCGTATCCGACGTGGAGATCTTGTATATGAGACCGAGGAATACTGCAACCGCGTGTTCACGCCTGTTCACCGTGTTGGCGAAGTGGTGCAGTACCCTCGTCAGCTGGAGCGTCGTGCTGTGTTCCGCCCGAAACCCGTACTGTTCTGGGCGCGGCGTCAGGTGCGGGGTGAGGTGTCGCAGCAGGAGCAGCTCGAATACCTTGGAGATGGTGGGCAGGAGAGTGATGGGCCGATAGCTCTCTGGCTTCAGCACGTTCTTCTGCGCCTTGGGCAGCATGATAACGCGCCCCTCCTTCCATATGCGGGGGAAGGTCCCCGTGCGCAGTATCCCCGTGTACAGGCGCGCCAGGGCCGCGACCATACGGTACGGCAGGTGGCGCAGCGCTGTGTTGGTGATACCGTCAGCACCGGGGGCCTTCTTCAGCTTGGTCCGGAGGATGGCGCGTCTGACTGCGCCAGGCGCGAAGAAAATTGGGTCTTCCTCAGAGGCTATCGGCGATGCGAAGTAGTCTCCAAGGTGTTTCTCGACTGCTGCGACGTGTTCTGCGTCTTGAGTGTCGTTCGGGCGGAATTGACGCTCCAGGTGCTCGGCAAAGATCTCCGCGCGGTCTGGTGCGGTGTATCTAAGTGCCCCGCCGCTGTCCAGCAGCGGCCGCACTGGAGCTGGGGTGTTCGACAGCTGTCGGCACAGTCTGTGTATAGACGGCCAGTCGCCGTCGACAGCGTCGATGCGGGCCTCCCAGCTCTCGCTGCGGTGTGCGTTGAGCTCGGCCTTAATTCTCTCCGCGAGACGGTTTACGACGGCCTTCTCCGTCGGGCATCTGGTAACTTGCCACCGTTTGCGTAGGCGCCTCTTCTGGGCGATCAGATGCTGCAGGTGGCGCGGCAGGGGGGGGTAGGCGGTTGCCCCCTGCGGAGGCATGGTTGTCGCCTCATTTAAGGCGCTCTGGATGCAAACGGTGACCTCTTCAGCCAGACCGTCCACGTCCGCGGGGTAGACGATAGGCCGAGTCGGCGTGGTGATCTCCAGTTTCTTGGTGAAGGCGTCCCAGTCGATTTTCCGACGTGGCGCTCCTAGGCGCTGTCTGGTCGGCATTCCTGAAAGGACGACGAGTACAGGGTGGTGGTCGGACTGCATCTCGTCGTCCAAGACTTGCTGCGTGATCTGGCATGTGAGCCCACTGTGGACCACAATGTCCAGCACGTCCGGGGTGTGAAGGGCATTGTCCGGGTAGTGGGTGGGCACTTCTGGGCCGGACACCGTGTACCCGTGGGCTTCTGCGTCCGCGAAGAGCCGTCGTCCCTCTGGGTTCGTCTGAACGCTATTCCACGCTGGGTGTTTGCAGTTCAGGTCGCCGGCAATGAGCGCCGGCCTTGGTGCGTGCGGCGGCAAGAGGGCCCGCAACTCCGCGTGTTCTAGGCGGGTCGCGGGCGGCTTGTAGCACGCGTAGAGGTCGACGTCCTCGCCGGCCACGTGCACTTGGACTCCCAGCGTGTAGAGGGAAGCAAGCTGTAAAGGGGCTATCTGCTGATGGACGACTCTTCTCTTCACCAGTACTGCCAGACCACGGTACCGATGCAGGAATGCCGATTCTTCATCTTGCCGGTAGACGATGTAACCCGGGAACCGCGTCCGATCCGCTGGTCCCAGGTGTGTCTCGTTGATGAGCGCCACGTCGATATCTTGCTGTTGCAGGAGATGGCGAAGTGGTGCGACCTTCTTCCGGAGGCCGCGGGCGTTCCAATGTAAGATCCTCAACGGCCTAGCCATTGTAAAGGGCAAGCACTGCCGTCAGGCCGTCGAGGACCGCTTCTTCCGGGCTGGCTCCTTCCCGGAGTGCCCTGATCACGCCGAGAAGGATGTGTATGGCCCGGGCCGTCCGGCTTTGGCCGCTGGAGTCGCTGGTGTCGGCCGGCGGTGGCGGCGGCCGCCGGCGGGGGCGCGCGGCGTCGCGCTGCTGCAGCGGTTGTGGGCATGTGGGCGCGAGCGGCGCCGGGGGCAGCTCCTGTGCCTCCACTGCCTCAGCGCGCCGCGTCGCCCGGCGTCCGCGTGGTGCCATCTCCTGCTCTGGGACGGCTTCTGGTGGCTGCGTCGTCTGTGTCCGGGATTGGGGCGCGGCGGTTCCTTGAGGCTTCTTTCCTCTCCTGCCGCCGCGCCTCCTGCGTCGCGGCCCAGTTCGGTTGTTCGCCGCCGCCATCAAGGTGGTGGTGGCGTCCGTCTCTAGCGGCCGCTCCGCGTCTATGTGTCGCGGTGCGTCCGGCCGGCGTAGAGGGGCGGTGATGGCGACGGTACCCGCCCGCCTCACCTTGGTTTCCTCCCTGTAGACGGGGCATCTGATGCTGCACGCTGGGTGCTCCCCGCCACAGTTGGCGCACGTTGCGGGCTCCTCCCTGGGCCGCGGGCAGTCGCGTGCGTGGTGGCCCTCGCCGCAACGTACGCAGGCGAGCGGGCGGTGGCAATTGTGGGAGCTGTGCCGGAATTGCTGGCATCGGTGGCACTGGGCCGGTCCGCGTTTTCCGCGCCACGCCTCTATCTTGACACCGCGCATGTTGAGCAACACGGCGGTGTCGTAGATAGCCCTGATGTTCTGCGTCTTTTTGAGTATCGCGTGGAATACGCAGCCGGGTCTTCCGCGTCGCGCCTTGATGTGGCGGACGTACTCCGGCTGGTATCCCAGCTCGCGCAGCTCCTCTTGAATATCGGCGGGGTCCGTATCGGCAGGCAGCCCCCTTATGGCTACCTTCAGGCTGCGCTCCGCTGGCAGCGAGTAGGCGAACCAGGATAGGCCGCACTCTCCTTCTAGGGTGGTCAGGTACCGCTGGACCACCCTGTACTCCTCCTCCGACTCCGGGCTGAAGCGCACCCCGGCTTGGTAGGGGCGCGCGTGGGGAGGGAAGCCCAGCCTGTCCCTGAGCACCCGGAAATGGGCGGCCCAGTCAGGCATCCTCTCAACTACCAGCGGCGGGTAGCGAGGCTTCTTCTTTGGGGTGATTTGAAAAAAAAAAAATCCTTTCCGTATTTATACACATTCATTTCGACAAAATAATAATAAAATACCTGAAGGCAGTGAACTTAAAAAAAAGAGATTATCACTAATTAGACGAGACACTTACGTTTTTTACAACTGTATTATAACAATGAATTATGGTTCAATAAAGGGTCATTAGTACAGTCGTTATTTATGACTATTTTTGCGCTACCTGATCCTTTGTTTGGTGTTATTGTTTTCCTGGAAAGACCAGATTATGGAATTATTTAACAATAGGGCCGTTCATGAGAATACTTTAAAATCAAGGTATTCTAGGAAATGCACTTTAGGTGAATGTGTTCTATTTAATCTGTAATACGGAACACCTGTGGCACTCAGTCAGTAGATCAGTACTGATATTTGCCGACAATTTTAGTAAAAAATAACTTGAAATCAACGCATGATGACAAAACAGCAACCAATAGAATAATGGAGGTATTCCGGTACCTATTTCTCGTGGAGTGGGGGTATTTAAGGTCAAAAGTTAATAATTATTGTACTATGTACTTGATAAGATGCACAAAAAATAAATAACTGTCATTTAAGTACCTAAAGATGGCGGATAAAAATCATCAAAATAGGCATTTTTATTTAGCCCATAACTTTTAGGCGGGACCGTGCGGGAACAAGATGATTATATGCCTTCACTAAGGTCTGAAAAACAACCCCTGAAAGTTTCAGTCGTACATGACATAAAGAAAAGGTTTTATGAGGAAAAGAAATTCCAATTCCATACATTGAAAATAAACAAACCCTCTTATCTTCGTGTATATATTTTTTTAAATGCCTAGATCCATTAATTGGTGTATGCTTTGATGTCCCCAACAATCCTACATACTCAAAATATACCGAAAACCAATTTCATTTTTCAAAAAATCCTATGAAAGGCGAGCGAAATTTACCGCCCATAGTGCGCCGATGACACAGCTATCATTTTCACTGGCACAACTTGGGCTGAAACCAAACTAAACTCAGAAAAAGGTATGATACAAGTAGCTTCATGGCTGAAAACTTATCTTCTTACGTTAAATACAAACAAGACCAACTACATATGCTTCTCAATATATAAAAACGTTCATCCAGAACATGAGTTCAACATAAAAATACATGAGTGTGGGAGTGCGGTTGATCATCACTGTAACTGTCCAAAAATCAATAAAGTTAACCAAGTCAAGTACTTAGGTATAACACTGGACCAAATAATAATAATAATAAGCCCCGCAGGGCATCTGAGGCGGGTGACGGGGAGTAGCGACCCCGCGGGGCTATAATATCCGAGTGCTCCAGGGAGAGTATACTGTCCCCCATCTCCGGCTTGCCGGAGTGAAGCATGACGGGGGATAGGTCTCCCGCCTCTTGGCTTGCCTTCATCGGCCGGTCAGAGTGGAGTCGTTAGAGCAAGGTTAGTCCTGCTCGGAGGGTAGGTGCCTCGTGGTAAGTGGCGAGTGAGCCGGTGATCAGTGGTACCAACTCTACGTCTTTTTACGTAGATCTACGTACTTTAAACCTTTCTTGCGAACCTACGAACTTTAGTCCCAGAATCTACGTATTTTCTATCAAAATTGTTCAAATTTGCAAAATAGACTGAATGGGCATAATTACCTTTACTTTCGCAAAAAAAAAAAATAATAAACGTTCCGTTTCATACTAACGCACACCCCTCGCCTCGCCACTCAACACGTCGCGCCATTCATTTGAAACGGAGGAGCCATAAATAAAAAAAAAAAATGAAATGTGACGTGACGTCAAAGTGTCAAAGTGAATCTTCATAACCTAAAAAAATATTATTTTTCAACTTCCCGCTCAATTTAATTGGATTCAATTATGGAAATAAGCAGTGACAGTGAGGAAGAGCAGAATGTTACTCCTACTAAAAAAAGAAAGCTGCATTATGAACAAAAATACTTACAATTATGGGAAAAAGACAAAAATTATTCCAGTTGGATTAAAAAAAGCAACAAAGGAGATTACTATTGTTATTGTAATGTCTGTAAGTGTGATTTGAAATGTGGCGGAGGTAAAAGAGTTTTGAAAAAGCATGCGGAATCTATTAAACATAAGAATAATATTAAAGGTTGGTGTGGGTGGTCTAAGGTCCGTATTACAGAAGGCTACTCAAGTCCTGATCTCTGTTTAAAACTAGATTTGAGTTGAGATTTAATTTTAGAACGCTGCTCAAGCATAGATTCGGTGATCATAGTTCAGCCGAGTGTAGATCGTTACTCAGTTGTAGATTACAGTTTAAGTAGAGATTTGAACTATAATCACGCAAGCGTGCTCGACACCGCGCTTGAGTAGAGATTTGCTTTGCTTGTCAGTTGTCAGTTTTGCAAACAATTTGTTGTGGATTTTAATATTAAAATACTAACAAAAATGGATATTTTTGAAGAAATAGATTATTATGATAATCTATTTCCTATCGACGATTCAAACAGAAGGTTGAACTTCAGCGTTCCGCTCAGATACCTCAGAGATGTACAGGACCCATATCATTGTGAGAACTTCAAGAAAAGATATAGGTTTTCACAAGATGTGGTAAAATCGGTAATTCTACCCTTAATTGACCAAGATCTGAGAAAGTTGTGCAACCGTGGTCATCCCATAGCCCCGGAGTTACAAATTCTTGTGTGTTTGCGGTTTTATGCTACAGCGTCCTTTCAAGTAAGTTTTTGTCTACTCACTCACATTAAAATAATAAAAAAATACATTATACCTAAAAAATAAATTTATTATAAATTAAAAATATATTCAGCAAGCTTAATCATAGTAGGTAGGTTTACTCATGCAAAATATTTTCTTATCTTTGCAGATAGTTTGTGGAGATTTGTTATGCGTATCTCAACCAGCCGCTTCAAATATAGTTGCAAATGTGTCGAGATTGATTGCTCTACAACAAAGACAATATATTAAATATCCACAAGATATGGTGTCACACAGGGCGCAGTTTGCGCAGCTGGGCCGGTATCAAGAATACCCAGGCCTAAGAAATGTGGATGGTGCAATCGATTGCACACACGTTAAAATTGTGAATACTCCAGGTGTGGAACATCACGAAGCCTTCAGAAATAGAAAGTCTTACTTTTCTATAAATGTCCAGGTCAGCAAAATAATATTTGAATTACTATTTTCCTTTAAAATTGGTATGTACCCCAAAAACATTAATTTACTGTCTTATTTTAATTTCAGGCAGTTGTTGGACCATTTGGAAATTTTATGGACATTGTGGCACGATGGGCTGGCAGTACACACGATAGCAGAATTTTCCAAATGTGTTTGTTGCGCACCAAATACATGCAGCAACAACACACTGGCTATCTCATTGGAGACAGTGGCTACCCATGCTTAAGATTTCTTTTGACACCAGTAGGCACACCGACAACCCATGCAGAACAAACATACAACAAAGTCCACATTAAAACAAGAAATGTGGTGGAGAGAACATTTGGGAGATGGAAACGGAGATTTCCATGCCTAAGTAGAGGGTTGGGCAACAAACTCATCACAGTTTCCAACATTATTGTTGCATGTGCTGTACTGTTTAACATTTCATTGGTGACAAATGACATGATGCCTTCATATGAAGAAGAGAATGAGGGCATTGAGGAAGAGACAAACAATGAATCGGACAGTCCAGGGACTACTGATGGTTTCGCATTCAGAAACACAATTATAAATAATTATGTCTGATTAAATACACTTGTTTTTCTTTCAATAAAAGACTATGTAAAAATAATCATCTTTTTTTATTAATTATTTATCTTATTTCACAAAACATCTTATATGCTAAGCAACAATTATCTAAAATAACAAAACTTACAACTAATAATAAAGAGGCACATAATTTAACTTAACAAAACAAAAATTACACTTTACTATAAAACTACAGAGATAATAACAATTATAATCAACAATAAAATAAACACAAGAAATAAAAGTTGTTCTATAAAACTACTGAAATAATAACAATTATAAATCAACAATAAAATAAACACAAGAAATAAAAGTTGTTCTATAAAACTACTGAGATAATAACAATTATAATCAACAATAAAATAAACAAAAGAAATAAAAGTTGTTCTATAAAACTACTGAGATAATAACAATTATAATCAACAATAAAATAAACAAAAGAAATAAAAGTTGCTCTATAAAACTACTGAGATAATAACAATTATAATCAACAATAAAATAAACAAAAGAAATAAAAGTTGCTCTATAAAACTACTGAGATAATAACAATTATAATCAACAATAAAATAAACAAAAGAAATAAAAGTTGCTCTATAAAACTACTGAGATAATAACAATTATAATCAACAATAAAATAAACAAAAGAAATAAAAGTTGCTCTATAAAACTACTGAGATAATAACAATTATAATCAACAATAAAATAAACAAAAGAAATAAAAGTTGCTCTATAAAACTACTGAGATAATAACAATTATAATCTATACATATAATAAATCTGTAAAAAAACTGTGTCTGTACATTGAATATATTAAAAAAATAATAATTGGATGGGGTTTAGAAACAGTAATGGAGCACAAATCCAAAAAAAAAATTCTGTCTGTATGTCTGTATGTCTGCATGTCTGTATGTCTGTATGTCTGTATGTCTGTATGTCTGTTTGTTTGTACACGCTAATCTTCGGAACTACTGGACGGATTTCAATGATTTTTTCTTTGTTGTATCAGTATTAAGCCTGGTCAACATATAGGCTATAATTTATCTTCGAAACTTGAAGACCTGGTGCAGAACACCAACAGACCAACAAAACTATAAGAGATACCAAAATGGTGCCATAGCAAAAATTGTTTCATGTGATAAGCATTTTCAGCTGAGATAATAAATTTTAAGATCTGGAACACCTGATGTGGAACCCCAAGAGCCCAGCTTCTCTGTACCATATACAGGTATGACGTTTTAGCAAAAGTTGTTCAACTTGATAAGCACTTTCTATTGACTTATACAAATTGAAGATCTAAAACACCTGATGTGGAACTCCAGGGGCCCAGCTAGACTATAGCATATAGAGGTGTGACGTTTTAGCAAAAGCTGTTCAATCTGATAAGCACTCTCTGTTGACTTATAAAAATTGAAGATGTAAAACACCTGATGTGGAACCCCAGGAGCCCAGCTAGACTATAGCATATAAAGATATGACGTTTTTGCAAAAGTGGTCAATCTAATAAGCACTCTTTATTGACGTATATACATCGAAGATCTGGAACACCTGATGTGGAACTTCAAGAGCAATACTACACTTAAAATGTATAGAAACGAATGTTATGAAATAGGTATGGTGACACAAAACCGACGATTATCCCTTTATACACTATAGAAATATGAACTCAAGGACAATCCCCGGTGGACGTCGTTAAAAAAAAGACAATCCCTATACCATACCGCTAACTGTGGATGAAAATTACTTGGGCTATTGTGATGGGATGCTAATGGACTAGGAATGGGGAAACTACGGGAACTATGGCACCTGCCGATGACAATGTATTAGATACATGTAAAAATTGCTGGTGGAGACTTCGCCAGCTCACTTACTGGGCCCCCGGGAATCAGTCACTGAATAGCAACAAGAGGACAACAGGGACATGAGCGGCTGAAGTGTGAGAATACCTCGGCGGATTTTAAACGCAGATTACGCGCTCCCTGTGGGTCACTTACCACGAGGCATCCTCCGAGCAGGGCTACTAACCCTGCTCTAGCGACTCCACTCTGGACGGCCAAGCCAAGCCAGAGGCTTGAGACCTACCCCCGTCATGGTTCACTCTGACCTGCCGGAGATGGGGGCAGTATACTCTCCCTGGAGAACTCAGTATATACAGCCCCGCGGGGTAGCTACTCCCCGTCATCAGCCTCAGATGTCCTGCGGTGCTTATATCTCATTATTATTGTCGTTATTATCTCAAGAGCCTTTGTCCCAATTATGTTAGAGTCGACTTCCAGTCACGATGCAACTGAGTACCAGTGTTTTACAAGGAGCGACTACCTATCTGACCTCCACAACCCGGTTACCCGCTCAACCCAACACCCCTTGGTAAAACTGGTCAGACTTACTGGTCTGACTACCCATAACGACTGCCAAGAATGTTCAATGACAGCCGGAACCTACAGTTTAAGCCTTCCAAATAACGGTCATTGGTATCCAAAATATACGTAGAAAGTACCTACATACGAACTTAGAAAAGTTGCATTGGCAGGTACTTGCCAGACCTGGAATCAAAGACGCACGCTCATACTTGAGAGATTGGTTCTCTACCCACTAAACCACCACGACTTCCACTAAGTCACCACGACTTTGTCATCTATTTTAATGTTTTTTACGTAATACGTGTAATATTTTTGCCACACACAACTTAAATGCGGACTAATTAGAATCACTACATTTATCCCTATGGTCGCGTCTATTGCGGTTCAGTTCTCAGCGTTTTGTTTAGTCTGCTGTGCTTTTGCCGTTGAAGTACAAAAATTAAATATATGGAACGTTTCTAATGCGTATCCCGTTGTTTTCAAGTCAACGGGCTCTTAAAATTCAATATCAGACGATTAAGATCTTTGATTTTGCTGACCCCGTAGTCGCTGGCATAAGGGACAGGATCCGCGTACGAAGTCGCGGGCAGAAGCTAGTCAACAATAAAATAAACACAAGAAATAAAAGTTGCTCTAGGCTCGTCTGCAGAGATCTCTCTTCCATAGAAATACATATTATTTATTATTAGAGATATTTTGTTTTGCTAACTCGGCTTTAGCTTCTGCTTCCCTTAATTGCTGTTTTAAAATGTCTATTTCTAATTTATGTTTTTCCTGGATGAATTTAACTTGTAACTCGTGAAGTTCGGCTGCTCTCTTTTCCCTGTTTAAATGTTCTGCTTTTAAAATTTGCACACGAAGTTTTTTTTCGTTTGTGGATAGTTCTGATTCTACGTATTGAATGCTGCTATGTGGGATGGTGTTTGGTTGGGTGGTCAGATTTTCTAGATTTTGTGATTCCCTTGTTGGAGAATCAACAGCATGGGATAAGGTACTTTCTATTAAACTGTCCACATGCTGAACAGTTTGCAAGTCTGAAATTAAAACAAAAATCTTTTACTTATATTCTAGTCTCATTTTGATTGATGTAAATATTAATAAATAATGAATGAGCTAGTAACTCATGATACATGCAGTAAGGACATAGCAAGAAAGACATTGGCACTGGTCACCTACCGATGTGGTCCGAGTCTAAAGTATCTTGTATTTCTACGAAGAGAGCAGGAGATATCTCGGCTATGTCAGGGTTGATGTCAGCATCAGGGCAGGAACTACCGCCGCCAGTGGCCATTCTATGTTGGCGCTCTCTTGTGAGGGCATCTCTTTGACGGGTCTTCAAATTTTGCCAAAGGCGCCTTAATTGTTCCCCTGATGCCTGTAACATTCAAATAATGTAAATTTCAAATAATCAATAGAGGATAGAAGAAAACAATTGCAAATATAAATAAATATACAAATACTTACCGACTCATTTATAATAGTCGACGCATTAAACATCTCCGCAATACGCGCCTAAGCAGCCTTCTTCTTTGCTGTGCTTATATTATCAGTTTTTTTGCTCTCCACTACATCTTTAAATTGTTTTAATATTTCTATAAGTAAATTTCTTTCAATTAAACTAAAATTCTTCTTTCTTGAAGTCATTTTGATAAAATTGTAACAGAAGTGTCAAGTGTCCCACCACCACAGATACGATACACTCGGGAAACATTCCGTTCTACGAACACGCTCGTATTTGTAATTTTAGATATTACAACCAACTGCTATTGGTATCATTGGCGTATAAATAATGGCGTATAAGGCGTAAAAATGCCATTTTTAAATAAAACCTGCAATTAAAAAGCCCATATTATCTTTAAATCATGATTTCATTAATAATTAGATGTTAAACTAAATTCTTATTTTGCGTAAGTTGTAACAGAGTTGGCGAAAAAAATAAAATGTAAACGAAAACAGGCTGATGCATAGACAAGCCATATTCTCTGCTTGAGGCGCGATTTGAATCTCGATTCAGCTGAGTGCAGTTTAAGTACTGTTCTGAAATAAGAACAACCCTCAAGTACAGATTCCATAGTTAAACTATGATCAGGTGATTGGAGATCAAACTTGACTTGAGTAGCCTTCTGTAATACGGACCTAAGTCTACTTACTTTACTGGTGTGGTATTTTGTTTTGGTTTTAAATTATTTACTTGCTTTTCTAATAAAGTGTAAGAAAGAATTAGGTAATGTAAATATTCTGAATGTAAGTTTATTTAATCATCAGATGTGAAGGGTTATGGTTTCAGTTTCAGATTATTATTTTACAGCCACCATTTGTGTACATCAGAATGGCGGGTGTATGAGTATAAAAATAGATTCAGTAATTATATTATAAATATACCTTTAATGTACTAGTTAGTACCTGTAAATAAATTCAATCTACCTCTTTAAAATCGGAGTTATTTACAATGATAAGTGAGTCGCCAACCTGATGTCAGAATCGTTTGGTAAGAAATTTTATACTCATACACCCGCCATTCTGACATACACCAGCATTTACACATGATAATTTCAGGTGCAGTACTTCAACCTACTATTACTTTAATGGTGCCTGGGTCTGCATCAAAGTCATTCACAGATAAAATTAAGTCTGGAGAAATAAAGATGGCATGTTTCCTAGCAGAGCACAATCTACATTATTATATTTAGTTTAGCAGATGATCTAAAGGATCTTATACAATCAGTTGCCCAAGATTCAAAGCTTGCATCAGAATTAACTTTTGGAAGAACAAAGGCACATGCTATTGTTACAAATGTTACTGATACAGTAGCAGAAAACCAATTAATAGAAATATTACAAAAAAATAAGTTTTCACTAATAGTTGATGAGAGCACAGACAGATCATCAATTAAACATTTGGCACTTATTGTAAGAACTGCAGATGATTTTCATGTTGAAGATAGTTTTCTATGTATAATACCAGTTGTTGATGGTACGGCTACAGCTTTATATAATGCTTGTACAAAACATTTTGAATAGAAGAATATTCCATACAAGGAAAATATGGTTGGATTTGCAGCTGACGGAACCAATTCCATGTTTGGACAACATCATTCCTTGTCAAAATTGTTTGCAAAAGATATTCCGAATCTGTTTCTAATAAAATGTATATGTCACTCTTTTCATCTTTGTGCCTCATATGCTTGCAAAAAATTACCACGAGGTGTAGAGGACTTTGCTCGTGATGTTTACAACTATATACAGAATAGTCCAAAACGTATTGGAGACTACAAAGAGTTTCAATGTTTTGTAAATATCAAACCACATAAACTATTACACCCTGCCCAAACAAGGTGGCTGTCTTTGTTAC
Source organism: Helicoverpa zea x Helicoverpa armigera (assembly GCA_033682625.1). Taxonomy (NCBI): domain Eukaryota; kingdom Metazoa; phylum Arthropoda; class Insecta; order Lepidoptera; family Noctuidae; genus Helicoverpa; species Helicoverpa zea x Helicoverpa armigera. The sequence continues at coordinate 146,302 of JAWIIS010000091.1, read as the reverse complement.
AAGTTGTGAAAAGGCTTCTTGAACAACTACCAGCATTGAAACTGTATTTTCAAAGTGCTGTGTTAACTGACAGATTACTTGCAGCTCAATCAATCCTTGATAAATGTCTGGAACTAACCACAGAATTATATTTAGAGTTTTTAAGTTTTGTGCTGCCATACTTCGATGATTTGAACAAAGAAATGCAATCTCAAAGTCCAAAACTCTACTTGCTATATGAAAAAATTTTTATAACCTACAAGACTATATTGGAATGTTTTTTAAAGCCAGAATATTTGGAATTAACTGAACAGGAAAAAACAAGCATGCAAGTCCATGACAAAGTTGCAGCATTGGAATTATTGGAATTAAAAATATTGAAAATTGATTTTGAAAAAAATTAAAACCATTTACCCCTGGAAGACATTTACTTAGGAGGCAATGTTGCTGCTTTAATTATAATGAACAGAAACAGTATTCATCCAGATCAAATAAGACAGTTAAGAAAAAAATGTCTTGAATTTTACATTGAAAGTCTTAATCAAATAAAAAATCGCTTTCCCTTTGAAGATGAGCACCGACAAAGACTGAAAAATTTAAGGTTTTTAAACCTCGACACATTGCTGGACTCAAATTTAAAACGTTCTGTACCATCTATAGCTCATTTAGGGCAAATGTTTCCAGGTAATATGTTTATCATTAACTTCAAATATTTCATTTATGAATTGAGTCTGCATCTTAGTTAAAATTGATTAAATAATTATTTAAAATACCTTATTTCAATTAATTTATTCGTTTATAAATTAATCATTTAATATATTTATTTTCAGGATCATGTCCAACAAATTTAACATAATTAGACAGGGAATGGAGAGCTCTAAGAAACACTAATCTTCCATTTCAAGGGGATCAGCTAATCAAAGCAGATGAGTTTTGGCGTCACATTTCAAAAATAAGAAAAGGCGATTTATCTCAAATGTTTCCTTTATTGGCCCAATTTGCACAAAATTTATTAACATTGCCACATAGTAGTGCGAATGTCGAGCGACTGTTTTCTGCGATAAATTTGATGAAAACTAAGATAAGAAACAGGCTTCACACTGACACACTCACAGGATTACTTTATACGAAAAGTGGCTTGAAAAAAAACCGCGATCCTTCGCAGGAACACTTAAAGCATTTTAATAAAAATATGTATAAATTTAATTTGCCTGAAAATGATACTATATAATAAAAAAATAATAATTTAAATAAAGTGATGATACTGAAAGTAAACTTGTTTAAATTAACTACAGGTGGTATAAGTTTACCAGAATCTCATGGCAAATAAGCCAAACTTTATACACAAATATATTAAAATCCATTCATTATTTAACCTTATTTATTTCATACCCTATGTGCAAATATATAAATATCTATATAAATAAATGATTTTATATTTGCATATTTGCCATGAGATTCTGGTAGACCTATAATTCATAGATTTTTTGTTTGCTCACAGTAATTTATTTTTAAATTTATTGTTTGTCTGCTGTCTACTACTTTTAGGGTAATATAAATTGTCGTTTTATTTACTTTTACCTACCCTACTCTCTTAATTTCACTCAGAAAAAAAGTACGTAGATCTACGTATTTTCTATATGGCAATTTCACATTTCTACATAATTTTCTTTATCTGACCTACGCCTTTTTTAAAATCCGAGTTGGCAACACTGCCGGTGATGCTGGACCCACAGGGAGCGCGTGAGCTGCGTTTTAAGTCCGCCGAGGTATCCTCACCCTTCTCAGCCGCTCATGTCCCTGTTGCCCTCTTGTTGCTTTTCAGTGACTGATTCCCGGGGGCCCAGTAAGTGAGTTGGCGAGTCTCCACCTGCCATTTTAACATGTATTTAATACATTGTCATCGGCAGGTGCCATAGTTCCCGTAGTTTCCCCATTCCTAGTCCATTAGCATCCCATCACAATAGCCCAACTAGTTTTCATCCATAGCTAGCAATAATTTAGCACAGAACCGGGGATTGTCCTTGGGTACATTTTTATAGTGTATACAGGGATAATCGTCGGTTATGTGTCACCATTTCATTAAAGTTGTCTCAAAAGGGCTTCAGCGTGTTGGCTTCGGCCCCACGTTCGCCTCCCAAAAATCCGGGACTCTATAGTCCCGAGGTCTGGTAGAGATAATAATAATAAACTTGTTTATTAATGGCAACTAGGCCCAAACTGTGTTAGTAACAATAAAACTTAGAATTATGTTAGTAAAAGAAAAAAGCGACAATATATCAACTTACGGTCTTCTGACCTGCACTTCCATTACATGAGACAACCAAGGGTCGTCATACTTCTCAGATAATGTGTTCAGGATGTTGTTCGAATTGGACCGCGCTCTGGACAGTGTGGAATAAATCTTCTTTCTCATTATTGCGTGAAAATCGTCAGTATGCGTAGAGGTACACATACTTGACGCGCTACAGAAACGCGGCAGTCCCAACAACATCCTGAAACAGTTATTATACTGCACACGCAGGGCGTCAAGCGATCGTTTAGTATGTCTCATCCACAGGCTGCTCGTGTAGAAGGATTGGCAGTAAGATTTAAATAGTGTAATTTTAACCTCCTTACTACAACGAGCGAACCTGTGAATCAACATGTTGCCACGTACCGCCAACGCCCTGCGTTCCCTGTCAATGGGTGAATTTCCCGGGACCAAAAATTGCGTGGCATCGATGAAATCGGTACTAAAAATCATTGTTATAATTTTCTAATATTTTTTTCTAAGTCGGTGAAATAGTAATCTATGTGTAGCACAAAATATTTTGTTAATAGGATTAATTGGTTCTCCAAAAAAAAAAAAATAATTAAACCTCAAAATCTTTCATTGCCGTGTTTGTCCACACGTCACCTTGATGTGTACTAGACCTTCTTGATAAAAATGTATTCGTTATTTATATTAAAACCTACTTTTATTTGATTCGTGAATAGTTAAAGTATTGTTACGGACTACATTTGTTCAAATATTTAAACAATACAACAAATGGTAAATAAAAAATTGTTTGTCCCAGAACTACCATTCAGCGCCATGTCCTAAACATATTTGAGAATATTGCTTTTTCTAACGGTTTGCGTCCCTCCCGGTGGATAGGTCTTACTTCTGTTTGAATAAGTTTGTCCTCTTAATTGATCATTCGGTACAATGCCATCTATCTTATGTTTATTTGTGACGTGTTAATTACTGTGAATTATTAACAGATTTTTGATATTCATTGCCGTGCTCTCATTGCCGTGGTTTCCGTGGTCATTTGCTATGGAAATGAAAAAAAATACACAGCAATTAAAAAATTTTCATTGCCATGCCTTGTAAAACAATTTCGTTTCATTGCCGTGGCCGCATGTCTCATTACCGTGACTTATGTTTTAAAAAATACAATTTGTACTATATAGTCAACTACAAAAAGATATTTCCACGTTCACCTCACAAAATGATAAACTTTTGAAAACACACACCACTTCAGGTTCAGGTTCACTTAGGTTGTTTTACTAGAGGAGTATTTAAGAAAAGAAAGAGAAAGATATGTCAAAACGATGGCTGCAGGAATAGTTTTCATTGCCATGGACGCATGTTTCATTGCCGTGCATGCAAGTTTCACCGCCGTGGCATGAAAATTTTAGTCTTGTATATCTCGTTAGTTTTTAAGCTATCTACTAGATATTAAGTAAGAATACATATCTTATCAAAAACTTTAGTAAACCCTTATTTTTCTTGTTCTAAAGTTGAAGTATAAAAATCTACGGAAATGAACATTTTATTGGACCTGTTGAAATTCACCCCAATATCAACTTCGTCTCTGAGACCCGAGGTAAGGAAGTGTCCCAGGTATTTAAATGTGTGTACCCTAGCTAACGGTAGTTCATTTAAAGTTAAGACCGGATTTTGCGGCACCTTCCCACCTGCCGTCTCAAAAACCAAGTATACACTTTTTTTTTCACATTGAACACGAGGCCCAGACTATTGGCATATCGCTCACACACACGTAACAGCTCCCTGACTGCGCCAGCTGTTGGGCCCAGCAGTACCATGTCGTCTGCATAACTAAGATTATTAACGCACACATTGTCAATCCAGCATCCGACACGCATACTACTAAGCCCAGCGATCGGCCCATTTATATACAGATTGAAGAGCTTTGGTGAAGACAACCCACCCTGTCTCACTCCACACTCCAACTAGGGACACGGTATCGAATAAAAAGTATCGATACTGTACTCATGAGTAGCATCGATAAAAAAGTATCGTACTCGTAAAAGTATCGACACAAAAGTATCGATACCTCAAAGTATCGAGTTTTTTTCTCAGACGTTCGTTAGTTTGTCAATGTTAGTCAGTAAGTATCGTCTGTACCTTCATACAGTAAGAGAAAATGAAAAAATAACAAATGGTACATATAATTATAAGATAAATAAAAACAACCTGTAAGTAAAGCCACAATTTTTTAATCTAAAATATTATAAATCCCATTCCTCCTCGGTACAATCGCTCAAGAAAAGAAGTTTGTCGAGCCTTTTTGGCGATAGGCGGTTACGGGTTTTAGTGATTGTACTTCCAGCTTTCGAAAACAATCTTTCTGAGGGCACTGAAGTCGCAGGGATCGATAAAAATTGTCGTGCCAATTTATATAATTTTGGGAAAACAACTTTCATGTCTTCCCATTGTTTCAGAGGATTCAAAGAAAGTGGCGAAACCTGTGTAGATAAATAATGGCTTATTTCATCCTTATTTTCAAACTGTGATGAAGAACTGGTTTTACTTCGTTGTTTCGTGTGAGCTAATTTCTTGTGATGACTCCAAAAATCGTTAGTTGTTTCAAGAGAGGAATCGCTGTCATGATCGCTGCCGATAACACTAGGAGACGTTGTTATATATCTTCTCAGTAAAGAAATTGCCTTTGCACAAGCTTTAGCGTCCTGAAAATGGATATTCTTGAATCTCGGATCTAGCAAACATGACATTGCAATCAAATAATTATCTTCAATATGTCCGAATCGGCGTTCTATCTGTTTTAGGATTTCTTTTTTTACTGTATCTATTACCCTTCCATGGGGACCATCACCATCACCTACAGCCATAGGTATATTATTAATCTGCGTCTTCAAACAGTTCACCATCGGAATTATTTTACTAATGGTTACATACTGTTCACCTGATAACTCTTTGGTTACATACTTCAGCGGTTTCAAAATACAAATCAATGTTTTAATATTTTGCATTTCTACAGCCGATGGTGTGGGTGGTGCTTTTGTATTTAACATCAAAATTTGATGAACTATTGGTGCTAATTCAATGTATCTCTGTAGCATATAATAGACGGAATTCCACCGAGTCTTCACGTCTAAAATCAGTTTTAGAGGTTGAGACCCAGTTTGCTTTTGACGTAAAGAGTCACTGAGGATTACACTGCTCTTGAAAAATTTTGCGGTGCTAATTCAATGTCTCGTACCATGCTTACTAATGCTCCTAAATCATTGACTGACATGGCAGATTCAGCGATTAGATTAATGGTATGAGCAAAGCAAGGTAAATGTTTGTTCTTTTCTAGAAAATTTGCTATGCCGGCTATCATGTTCGAGCCATTGTCTGTAACTACTGCAGTTATTTTATCCAAACTGTTGTGTATACCTGCACAAATTTCTTTTAATTTTTCAGCGATAAAATCACCAGTATGACGCTGATCCAGTGCAACGGTAGCTATGCAACGTGACACCTGTTTGTCTTCTTGCAAATAATGAGCAGTAACCCCTAAATAACTGGTAACAGTCATCATCTCACTCCAAATATCGCAGGTTAATGCCACGTGATCTACGTTGTCAAATATATTTTCTACTTTCAAACGCATTACACTATAAAAGTGTTCGAATTGTGCTTTAAGGGTATCTACATGAGGAATTTTAAATGATGGACACGCTTGATGCATCAATTTTTTAAACCCACGCCCTTTCACAATGTCAAACGGTCTTTTATCAACGCAAATAAAATAAAGCAAACATTTGCAGAGTTTCAAATAGTATTTTCCTCCATCCAAATAAGAGTATTTTCGTTCCATTGATTGTACAATTGAAAGTTGCCTTTTTTTTGGAAGTGGTGCATAGGTTTCTTCTAACTCACCATCACCACTGATTACTATTGGAATTCTCTCGACATCAGATGGTGAAGGAGTTGTTAGCAATGTATCTGATTCAGGTGCTTTCGATGTACTTGTTGATGGTTGGGGTTCGTGATCACGACTCGGTAAATTCGACAGTTCTAACTTTTTCTGAATCGTCGACACCGTCGTTTGGTTTTTATCTCCTTTTACACTAAAAAGAATATATAAAATAATCAGTTTCGTGCGCCTATTAAATTACTACAAAACAAATTTTAGGTTAAGTATATAAATAAGGACCATATAATCATTAAAAAAAATTACCTTGAGGCATCAGAATTAGGGTGTTTCTTTAAATGTTTATGGGAACTATATTTTTTGTCACCAAAATTTATATTTGTCATCAAGTTGTATCACCTAATAAATAGATCTATCGCCACGAAATATTTTCGTTCTCAGATAAACAAAATGTGTTCCCAGGTGTGAATTACCAAATTATTGTTAATATAATGTGTAAAATATGAGATGGATTACCAATAAAATTGTAGTGCATTACATGAATATAAACTTCGTTCTTATAATAATAGTTTTATTACTTAAATAATAGCTTGGTGCTCAAAATGGTAGATCTGTCACCAAATAAATCGATTAATCGATCCCTGTCTGCGACTCCTTTTTATTTGTTATTTTGTCACCAATACAGTAGTTACATTTTATTTCGTTCAGTTATTAAAATCATGTATTCGTTACCAATTTAATACATCAGTTTATAATTTTAATGAAAATATGTTCAAAGGGAAGAGGAAGGGACGGGAGACAAATTGGCGCGCTTTCGGGCCTCAACGAATGGGTTGTAGGTTGTAGCCCTTCAAAATCCAAACCAGCGCTGATTATTCAGTGATTGTTCCTTTTAACAATAAATATTGTATAGCTCGGGGTACGCGAACTAATGAATAAAACGTTGGAAATGTGTAAAAAGGACGTATAATGAGTAAAATATATAAGTGTAAACAACAATGGGAGGACAAGACAAAACTTAAACATGGAAAACACTAGCTAAACACGACTTATAGGGTCGGCGCGCGGCAGCGCGCGCGCGTGTTGTTGCTGACGGAGCGGGTCGCGGACTAACTAGACTTTTGGACTGGCGGGCGGCGGGGGCGCAGCACCCGCCGCGCACCGGTTTGAAGCGGATCGTGCGCGTCTCTTGCGCGCCGGGCGTCGACGGTTCGATTGGAGCGCGGGGCGAAACCTATGTTTCGAATTTTGACGCGCTATATCCTCCCCCTCCAAGTCGGTGGAAGGCTCTGAAACCGACTTGGAAACCTTGACCCTAGGGGGCCTACCCCTCCTACGAGAGTCAACGACAGCCTCACCGCTGCCGACGTAAGGGGTCAGGAGGCTGGCATGGTATTTACCCCGCGGTAAATCATTTTTGTCAACGATCTCAAAAATCGTCGGCGAAACAACACTTTTTATCTTGTAAGGACCTTCACGCCTGGGTGCAAACTTACTTGTGAAACCCTTGGCGGCCTGACTCAATCGATGGCTCTCCACGAGGACGAGGTCACCAACTGAGTAACGCGAACTAGCGTCTGTCCTTAACACGAATGGTTCCTCGAAGTTACGCTGGCGGAGTATGGGACTGGTGGAAAGGCGCACCTTCAGTCCCTCGAACGCGCACTGTTCGGATTCGGACTCCCCCCAGTGCCAGCGTCGATCCTTCTTCAAAGGAGATACATGATACGGTGGGCTAGCTATGGGTGTGGCATCTCCTGTGTCGATGCGATGGACTGCAAAATCAGTCGGTCCTCCCCCTGGAGCGGAAATGTCTGCATTGACATTCAGAAGGTCGGACAATCGCGGACGTTCAGTCGCGTCAAGATGTGAGCCCTCGTCCTCGCGAAGACCCACAGACGAACATGACAGGGATAACGCGCTTGGTTCATAAATAATGGGCTGAGGGGCCCTATTATCACGCAAATACCACTCATCACGACAGAAGTCTAATACCATGCCAGCATCCCGTATGAAATTCATTCCTAATAAGCTATCTGTAGCATTAGGTAACATAAGAAAAACAACATTAAGTGTCACCCCGCGCACCGTTACATTTACTTGCGCTGTTTCAACAATTTGCGCACAAACTCTGCCATCGGCATATTTTAATTCTGTAAATACATTGGTAAATGTTTGGCCGTTATTAACTAAATGCGCTCTTAGCGAAACACTGCCGATGCAATGCTTAGCGCCAGTGTCCAACACTAATCTACCGATAACACCGTACACTTCCACTTCTAGAATCGGTCGCACTCGCGAATCTAAGCGCGTATCACTCGCGGACACTGATTGAAACACTGATGATGACACAACACTTTTCTTTTCTTTACACGCCGGACAGTTGGATCGGATGACTCCGGGTGCTCCACACCCGAAGCATGTGATGGTCGGCGTCGGCGCAGGCGCGGATGACGCCTTAACATCGGCGGCCTTCTTGGCTAACTTCTCACACGCCTCTTTCAAATGGCCAAACTGCTTGCAGTAATTACATTGAGGCCGGGCCTTAGGAACAGAAGCCGAAGATCGAACGGGCGAAGACGGGGCGGCGGCTGAGGTCGACGGCTTAACCACAGCAGGAGCGGGGCGCGGCCGACCCTCGTCGAGAATGTCCTCGACACGGCGCGCTTCCGCTACCAACTCCGCAAACGTACCAAAGCTGGAGCGGGCCACCTTCTCTCTAATACGATGTTGCAGGAGCCCGTAAACCATATCCAGCTGTACCACCTCTGACAGAGAAGACGGTGGTAACTGGGCTATCAGCGCCCTAATGTGGCACACAAAAATGTCGGTGGACTCGTCGTTACGTTGCTCACGCTCAAAGATTTTCCTATAAATTTTATGAGGCGGTAATCTTGGACCGAATATAGCCTTTAATGCTTCGACGGCATCATGCCAAGTGTAAGTAGTCTCTTTAACACCCTGCCACCACGTGGCGGCAAGCCCCGTTAATAACATGGGTAACCCACGCAGGGCGTTAGCATCGTCAACACGCACGCACTCCTTGTAGGTCTCAACGGCGTCAATAAATGCAAGGACGTCGCTCGCTTTGTCCCCATCAAAGCGCGTAGTACACTTCGCGAAGTGGCCAGAATAAACAGGTGTACTTACAGGATCGCGACGATTACTTAACCTCTCGATGAGCAGCAGCAGCTGGTCAGTGGTCATGGCCACCGGAGCAGAACCAGCGACAGCTTGCGCGTTCTCCATTTGTGCAGGAGCAGCGCCGCACGGATGAGAGTCCGGCGCAGGCGCGAGCGGCGGCGCCAAGTCCTCAGACTGGGCGGCGGCCGAAGCCGGGCTCGCTGCACGCGATCTCGTTAGAACCATTATTCGGAGCTAACGCGTACACACGTCGAATAAACAATAGTCCACGTTGGCACCGCACCGATAAACACGACGCGAAACAAGTACCAAACGACGTACACAAAAGTCTCTTAGGTACCCTAGGTCACCGACACAACCTGGGTTTTTCCAATGCGAAAAGTTCACGTTGATACCGCACTAACATACAGCAGTCCGAAACAAGTACCAACAAAGTTCAACAAGTACAAACAGTTAGGTACCCTAGGTCACCGGCACTATCTAGGCTTTCAAAACGTACTACTAAAGTTCGCGTCGGCACCGCACTACACACCGCAGCACGAAACAAGTACCGGAAAAAATACACGAACGTCACTTAGATATCCTAGGTCACCGCACTACCTAGGTCCTAGAATGTACTAAAGTTCGCGTCGGCACCGCACTATACAACGCAGTACGAAGCAAGTACCGGAAAAAATACACGAACGTTACTTAGATATCCTAGGTCACCGCACTACCTAGGTTCCAGAATGTTCTAAAGTTCACGTCGGCACCGCACTACACATCGCAGTACGAAACAATGTACCGAAAAAGATTGAGTTGAGTCCGCGGAACACACTAACCCGTGTTAACAGTTCGTCACGCAACTTAGCACTCTCTAGTGTTCTCTCGTAACGTAAAAAATATTGATGCGTCGCGTCGATCGAACGCCCAAATCCGTTACCATATATGGTAATGTTTCGAACGCGAAGCACGCTTGGCTCCGCCTAGCCTCCCCCGCCTCTTCAGCCTCCCCGGCGCACGGCGGTGGTAGCGAATATACCGGACGAACCAAGCCTAGCGAGCGCGTAGCGTACCTACGCGATATTATTTACGACAACTAAAGTTCTTGTTTTTAAACACTGATTTTACCGAATTACACAATATACACATTTAATGTTCCAAAACTGTTATGTAATGCAAAAGTTAACACAAATTAACACTGATTCACTGCGTCACGTTGGGCTGCCAGTTATAGCTCGGGGTACGCGAACTAATGAATAAAACGTTGGAAATGTGTAAAAAGGACGTATAATGAGTAAAATATATAAGTGTAAACAACAATGGGAGGACAAGACAAAACTTAAACATGGAAAACACTAGCTAAACACGACTTATAGGGTCGGCGCGCGGCAGCGCGCGCGCGTGTTGTTGCTGACGGAGCGGGTCGCGGACTAACTAGACTTTTGGACTGGCGGGCGGCGGGGGCGCAGCACCCGCCGCGCACCGGTTTGAAGCGGATCGTGCGCGTCTCTTGCGCGCCGGGCGTCGACGGTTCGATTGGAGCGCGGGGCGAAACCTATGTTTCGAATTTTGACGCGCTATAATTGATTATTTTGACTTTAATTAAGTGTTTTATTTACTATTCAGCTAGAAATTAAGTAAGTAGTAGACTCTTTTGGTTGAAAGGATGATGACGACCACCCTACATTTTTAGACCTTCATGAAATTTTATAGTGATAGAATATATGATTTATTGGTGATCTCTTTAAATTTGTTTGCTTAAATACTATTAGGACAAACCTATTATAATACAATACAAAACCATTTTTTTGGTACTTGACCCGATATCTCCATGATTTTCGGTAATTTATTGTGGAATTGATTTTATATTGTTTGGTGACTACATTTGGTGACAAATCTACTATTTTGAGGGCAAACCCTATTATTTAAGAAACACAAAATGAATTAAATTGGTGACAGCTTAAATCATACCCAATGTTTATTCATGTTTGACGTATTCCCTGACGATTTTAAGGTTTTGAAACAAATCTTACATTTCACTTCGTCTTTGTTAATCTTGACGAAATACTGCCAAACGTCACTCTTGGTAGGCGGCATTCTTTGGATATTGCAATGATTCAAATTCCGATACAAACACAGAATAATTGTGAGTGCTGTTCTGAGTAGGTTGAAATATCAATAAGTCAATTATCATTTATTAACCGACTTCCCAAAAAGGAGGAGGTTATCAATTCGGCCGGTATGTTTTTTTTTTTTTCTATGTATGTACATCGATTACTCCGAGGTTTATGGACCGATTTACGTGATTCTTTTTTTGTTCGACTCGGAATAGCTGCCAGTTGGTCCCATAGTCATCAGGTCAGGATCTGATGATGGAAACCCTGAGAAATCGAGGGCAACCTTCGAAAGTTGTAGGCATACATAGGGTAAAAACTTGATACTTAGGTGTACGCCTAAAAGCACTATTCAACAGTGAAGATTTGGAGCTGATCTGATGATGGAAACCAGAGAGGGTCGAGGGAACTCGACAACTGAATATGTAAACTACCTCGTGTTTGGGCTTAAATTATTTGTATTGACAAGACCTTTGCAACAGTGAAGGTTTGAAGCTGACCTGATGATGGAGACCAGAGAAAGTCGAGGGAACTCGACAACTGAATAAGTAAAATACCTCGTATTTTGACTTATATTCTTTGTATTGATGAGAACTTCCCACTTGTATGGATAGTGACAACTATACGTATCACTGAAAAGCTTTAAATAAAAAACTTTTTTACAAAAAAATTAAACCGACTTCCCAAAACACTAAAAAGCAAAAAAAAAAAACTATTTTTAGGTGCATCGGCCTAGAAGTCGATGGCAAAATTAACTTAGTGACATCCATTAGACACCGAATTCTAGGCCGATGCACCTAAAAATAGTTTTTTTTTTGCTTTTTAGTGTTTTGGGAAGTCGGTTTAATTTTTTTGTAAAAAAGTTTTTGTTTCCTACCATTTTACATTGAATTGTGTATTTTATAGATTTTAGGTTTTAAGCAGTAGCTGTATAATAGTTAGGTTTAGTTAGTTTAGTGCTTTTTTTCTAGGTAGATATCTAAAGTAGTTATTGTTTTTTCGATAGGTTAGGTTAGGTTAGTTTAGTTTTGTTCGTGGTTTAGATTGTTATAGTTTAGTTTGGGATTTTAGTTAGTTGATTTATACCGCAATATAACCGAATTCCACGCGGGCGAAGCCGCGGGCGGAAAGCTAGTTGTTAATATTTTAGTTTTACCAGGCTGACGACCTCGCCGACCTGTCTTTCTCGGAGCTGCTTTCGGAAATGGTCTCAAGTTTTCTGGAGTAATTAATATGTTACAATCTTTAGAAGTGGACGAAATCGATGGAGAAGTGCATATTTCCAGGTTATGGTGTTGTATAGGTGCCTCGAATGCAGTAGAAGAGGATTGTAAATTAATATTGTCATGTTGGTATGGACTCAATGGGTCACCTTGAAATGAATCGAAAGATATTTCCTTTTGTGTTGGCACAGACGATGCTCGTTTTCTCGTGCGATGAACTGGGGGTGTTGTGAATGTTTCCTGTTTCTTTAAATTTTGATTTGGCTCCGAACTAGCTCGACTGAATCTCCTCTTTCAGAATTGTTCGGTTTTGAACCATTTAGGCTTTCAGAAGCATTATGTTGAACATTGTGCACAGAAATATTTTCGATATCAAGAATACTAGGAGATACTGGTATAGAAGTTGACAACTCATTTACAGGACTGTGATCAATATTACTCAGACTAATTTCAGGTTCTTGTGAAAAATCATTAGGAATCGTATCGTTCTGTCCAAGCCCAGACGATCCCCCAACTTCACTGGCAAATTCAATCCGAGTTTCTAGACGCGCACTTGTTAATGCTTGATCTTCAGGTAAATCTCTGTCTGTGACAGCAGAACACATAAAATCGTCGTCATTAAAAAATTCTGGGTTAAATGGATGAATGCCAGTTTTCTGGAACCCGCTTAAGATGTTACTTTCGGTGAATGCTTGAGACATAATCGTCTTGATAAATCCTGCAATATTGTAAATTGTGATGGTTTAGCCTGGATGGGATAACATCCAGTTACTCATAGCTGTATTGTATCCTGATTTAAATGAGGAATATACGGAAACATCAAGGGGCTGTAATTTATTGCTACAGTGTGGAGGGAGTGTTAACAGCGTAATTCCATTCTCCCTAGCAAAATTAATTGACTCCACACTTACATGACTCTCATGGTTATCTAGTATTAAGAGCACACGATTGGTCTTGGAGGCATGAGAATATTTTACGAAATTTCACGAAACTCTTAGTAGTCATCCAACCGCTTGAATGGGCATCTCCATCTGACCCTTCTGGTCCTTCAGACACGAAATGGTCTTGATATCTAACCCTTGGAAATATGAAGAGGGGAGGTAACACGTTTGTAATTGCATTAACGGCAAAACAAAGGGTTACAGTAGGGCCTCTATCCGCATATGTAACTTGACCGACTTGTTTCAACTTTTTATTGGCTATCACTTTTGGACAGTTTTGTACGGTTGTGCCTCCAGTTTCGTCACAATTGTAAATATTATGAGCCTCAAACTTATATCTATCAAGAACTGTCCTATTTGTGAAAAAATCTTCCACATTTTTTTTATTAAAGCTGGTTGACCGAGACAAGCTGGTGGCTTCGGGGGTTCTTAAACTTATTTCTGGATTCGGGAAAGAAAGCCTCGAAACCAATCTTTCCCAGCGGAGTTGTTGTTCGTCCAGCTCTCAGTAAACTTCTTTGAATTCACTGTCGCATATTCAAAAGCCAACTGCATTGCTTGTTTTCTTGTCAAACCATAATGCTTTTTTACTGCATGTCAACAAATAATTGACAAGAAGCTTTTCCTCGGCCGTTGAAAACACCTGTGATGCTTTATATTGACTGTTTTTTTTTCTTCAAATTTATTAATTTTATCTTCATCTAATTTATATCGCCTCAAAGTAGTTCTATCTATGCCATATTTATTTGTAGTTTGTCGAATAGAAGCGCCTCCATTAATTTCATCTATGGCATTTTGCAATTCCATTTTTGTGAGTTTTTTTCGTTTGCGAGCATTTTCAGGAGGCTTGTATTGAAAAGGCATCGTACAAGTTGGCACTGCAAAGACAATAAATTATATAAAGACAGAAAAAGTAGTACAGAAAAAGTAGACAGTAAAGTAGGTATAATTTCCCTGCACAGGGAACCATTGAGCAAGTCTCCCGCAACCACCCTGGTGCAACTCTCCCGCTCACACAAATTCTCCATTTAGGTTATGACAAAGAAAAACTTTAGATCGTAGAGAAAAAACACTAAGCATACGTCAAATTACATTTGTTTGGCAATATAATAATAGCAACACACAATACATACCTCAATAAATATGTCAGCAATCACAAAACTACTTAAAACAAGAAAATACACTCCGCAGCAACAAAACCACGTTTTACATTGTCACTGACGAACCACACCAGTAAGATGCAAAATGGCGACATACTTATGATTGGCCTCTTGAGTGCGACCAATGAACGCTTTGACGTTTCGTTCGCGCTAAATTTAAATACAATTTTGAAAGGTGGTTCAACTCTCCCACCTGGGCAAGTCTCCCGGTTTTCCCCTACAATTTATAGCTATAGCAATTTATAGTAAGCTTGTGTTGGAGCTTATTTTATTTTAGGTGATGAGAATTCACTACTAACTTGGGTTAAAGCAGCCATTGCAGGAATGGGATTTTTTATTTTTGAGGGATCAATCACCTAACGAGCCCCAGTATCAGGTTTTTTTCGAAACCGCCTGACGACTTGTAGGTAACTGTCGAATTGTAGAATTCGGGGCTGGCTTTACGTTTCTAGAGCCTTCGCAAAAGTGTAATTCTGTCCCTTTCTTTGTTTTATAAAGTCGGCTTAATTTTATTTTGCAAATAGTTCTCATTTAGTTTATATATCTCAATACCCACATTCCCAGTCGTAACTTGTAATGGTGGGTCGTAATGGTCATAATGGTCTTTATCAAAATGAATTTAAAAAGCATTTTACAAACAAATCCAACTTCAAACATATAAGCAGGCCTCTGTCACTCGACGTACTTGCGCGCGATAAATGCCTACCGCTCGCTGGGTTACCGGTAACCCCACGCGGCTCAGGGCTTTCAATAGTCACACGCGCGCGGCGCGTATAATAATATTATTATTTTTATTTCGTGGCATGTTATGCTGTTGGTTTTTTTTAGGTTTTTAAAGCTACCTAACAAACTGATGGATTATTTTGAGTTGTGTTAGTTTATATGCGACTATTGTAAGATTCAGAAACATTTTATATTTATGACCTTATCTAGTAATTCTATTTTTTTTAAATAAATTAATACTTATCTACTTTATGATTTTAACGACACAGATAATTAGGTACTTATTTTACTTTAGATACCTAAACTGTATTGTGAGTTTTGTAGCTCAAAACACATCTCGAGTGTAAGTAGGTATAGTTCTGGTCCAACTTAATGACGACTCGGAACATTACGCGTGTCGCTACGCAGAAACCAATTTTAGGTATGTATCAACAACACTCAACGGAGTTGTACCATATGGGGTATGGCACTTGTGCTCGAAAAATAGTTGGAAACCGCCTTTGATTTTGACGAAAGCTTTACTTAAGTACTTACCTATGCTTACGTATTAGGTAATATGTACCCATACTCCATTTTAGTAGGCAATACAATAGTTAACTAAAGAAAAATATTCTTGATATTACTTTTTATTTAAAAAAAACTTTTTTACAAAAAAATTAAACCGACTTCCCAAAACACTAAAAAGCAAAAAAAAAAAAACTATTTTTAGGTGCATCGGCCTAGAAGTCGGTGTCTAATGGATGTTACTAAGTTAATTTTGCCACCGACTTCTAGGCCGATGCACCTAAAAATAGTTTTTTTTTTTGCTTTTTATCAATAACCAAGAAAATCGATAAATATGAAAATGCTAAAATAACAACCACATTATCACAGAGTGAAGAATGATTGATTAGGAATTCAACTACGAACGACCGGCCGTTAAGAATGAGTTAAGACAGAATGTCTTATATAAAAAGTTTTCAACGAGTGAGTTAGAAGGGGCTGTTAAATTAAATTCTTCATTCGATACGATACCTGGGAAAAAGTACTTTTTGAGTAAAAGTATCGAATGCAAAGTATCGAGTACAAAAGTATCGGTATCGAACTGGAATGTACTCGATACCACAAAGCATCGATACTTTTTTCGTGTCCCTAACTCCAACCTGTACGCCTCAGACAGAGTATCGCCCCAACGAACAAAATTCAGCTGGTTATTATACCAATAACGAAAGACGTTTAAGAGATCACGCGGTATACCTGCTTCCTTCAACCTCTCCCATAAGACATCATAGGCCACAAGGTCAAAAGCCTTGGAAAGGTCAAGGAAACAGGCATATATGGGGGTACTTCTGTCTGTGTAATATCGGACAGTCTGCTTGAGGCTAAGAATTGCACTTTCTATAGATAGATTGGGTCTAAACCCAAACTGTGCATCAGCTAAATGTAGGATCTTGTCTAGTTCTAAGTCAAGCAGACTGTCCAATACTTTAGCCACTACGGTGGCAAGCGATATAGGTTTATAGTTAGAAGGATCAGAGATATCCCCAGTTTTATTCTTAATTATGGGAACCACCACTGTTTTCATCATATCTGCAGGTAAATAAGAATGGCTAATGCAAAGCTTAAAAAGCATAGCCAGCAGCCTAGGCAAGTGCACTCCCGCATATTTTAAGTGTTCGATACTAAGGCTGTCATGTCTCGGTGATTTGCCTCCACGCATTATATTGATCACGCTAGCAACTTGTTTAGTGGAAAATTTAGAAAAACACTTACCATGACACTCCTCAGCATCTATACTCCTGTTAGAAGGCCCCAGTGGCGATGACACAACAAACCGATCCCTGAACATACTGGCAATATCCTTCCCCACATCACAATTTCTTATACTCACAGGAAGACCCGGTTTAAGATTGAGTCTATTGGTAGCTTTCCAGAACTGTGAAAAATTTTTTGACGACCTATGTGTAGCTAAAATGTCCATTTTAATTTGGTCTTGATGTTTCTGGCACCATTTAACCTTTGCTCGAAAACTCTTTGGGTCTCTCGCATTTTTTCTCATACTGGACCAGATTGGGGTTTTTTATGTTGTATTCATATCTGATGACTTAACTGAGCCTCCCTGTTGGCCCCGTGCACATGCTTATTCCAACCAATGACATTTTCTTGGAACCAACTTGTGCTCAGAGGTCTGAACAGCCGACTCAGATAACACTAAAGTAATTTCATCATACAGCCTGTCCAACCTTTTCATGTGCTCATGATTGTTGCACATTTTATCAGCACACATTACAAAATCCTCAGGGAAGTGAATTGTCAGCGACTACGGGGTCAGCAAAATCAAAGATCTGAATCGTCTGATATTGAATTTTAAGGGCCCGTTGACTTGAAAACAACGGAATACGCATTAGAATCGTTCCATATATTTAATTTTGTACTTCAACGGCAAAAGCACAGCAGTCTAAACAAAACGCTGAGAACTGAACCGCAATAGACGCGACCATAGGGATAAAAGTAGTGATTCTAATTAGTCCGCATTTAAGTTGTGTGTGGCAAAAATATAACACGTATTATTACGTAAAAAAACATTAAATAGATGACAAAGTCGTGGTGACTTAGTGGAAGTCGTGGTGGTTTAGTGGGTAGAGAAAAGTACCTGCCAATGCAACTTTTCTAAGTTCGTATCTAGGTACTTTCTACGTAAATTTTGGATACCAATGACCGTTATTTGGAAGGCATGTTAAACTGTAGGTTCCGGCTGTCATTGAACATTCTTGGCAGTCGTTATGGGTAGTCAGACCAGTAAGTCTGACCAGTTTTACCGAGGGGTGTTGGGTTGAGCGGGTAACCGGGTTGTGGAGGTCAGATAGGCAGTCGCTCCTTGTAAAACACTGGTACTCAATTGCATCGTGACTGGAAGTCGACTCTAACATAATTGGGACAAAGGCTCTTGAGATAATAACGACAATAATAATGAGATATAAGCACCGCAGGACATCTGAGGCTGATGACGGGGAGTAGCTACCCCGCGGGGCTATATATACTGAGTTCTCCAGGGAGAGTATACTGTCCCCCATCTCCGGCCGGTCGGAGTGAACCATGACGCGGGTAGGTCTCACGCCTCTGGCTTGGCTTGGCCGTCCAGAGTGGAGTCGCTAGAGCAGGGTTAGTAGCCCTGCTCGGAGGATAGGTTCCTCGTGGTAAGTGACCCACAGGGAGCGCGTAATCTGCGTTTAAAATCCGCCGAGGTATTCTCACACTTCAGTCGCTCATGATGTCCCTGTTGCCCTCTTGTTGCTATTCAGTGACTGATTCCCGGGGGCCCAGTAAGTGAGCTGGCGAAGTCTCCACCTGCAATTTTTACATGTATCTAACACATTGTCATCGGCAGGTGCCATAGTTCCCGTAGTTTCCCCATTCCTAGTCCATTAGCATCCCATCACAATAGCCCAAGTAGTTTTCATCCACAGTTAGCAAAACCGGGGATTGTCTTTTTTTTAACGACGTCCACCGGGGATTGTCCTTGGGTTAATTTCTATAGTGTATAAAGGGATAATCGTCGGTTTTGTGTCACCATACCTATTTCGTTTCTATGCATTTCAAGTGTAGTATTGCTCTTGAAGTTCCACATCAGGTGTTCCAGATCTTCGATGTATATACGTCAATAGAGAGTGCTTATCAGATTGAACCACTTTTGCAAAAACGTCATATCTTTATATGCTATAGTCTAGCTGGGCTCCTGCGGTTCCACATCAGGTGTTTTACATCTTCAATTTTTATAAGTCTACAGAGAGTGCTTATCAGATTGAACAACTTTTGCTAAAACGTCACACCTCTATATGCTATAGTCTAGCTGGGCCCCTGGAGTTCCACATCAGGTATTTTAGATCTTCAATTTGTATAAGTCAATAGAAAGTGCTTATCAAGTTGAACAACTTTTGCTAAAACTTCATACCTGTATATGGTACAGAGAAGCTGGGCTCTTGGGGTTCCACATCAGGTGTTCCAGATCTTAAAATTTATTATTTTAGCTGAAAATGCTCATCACATGAAACAATTTTTGCTATGGCACCATTTTTGTATCTCTTATAGTTTTGTTGGTCTGTTGGTGCTCTGCATCAGGTCTTCAAGTTTCGAAGATAAATTATAGCCTATATGTTGACCAAGCTTAATGCTGATACAACAAAGAAAAAATCATTGAAATCCGTCCAGTAGTTCCGAAGATTAGCGTGTACAAACAAACAGACATACAGACATACAGACAGAATTTTTTTTTTGGATTTGTGCTCCATTACTGTTTCTAAACCCCACCCAATTATTATTTTTTTAACCTTTTCACCGCCACGCCATATCGGTATTCCTATGCCCTGTACGCCAAGCCCGAAAATCTTAATTAAATATCTACTAAAAAATACATAAAAGTAATGATTTAATAGGTTTATTTTGTATTTTTCTGCGACCTGTTTTTTGTCGAGTATAGCCGTCGTTGGCGCACAGGGCACGCTTGCTCATGTCGGCTATAGCCGACATTGGCGTTCAAAAGGTAAATATATTCAATGTACAGACACAGTTTTTTTACAGATTTATTATATGTATAGATATTATATGTATAGATTTGGATTTGTGCTCCATTACTGTTTCTAAACCCCACCCAATTATTATTTTTTTAATATATTCAATGTACAGACACAGTTTTTTTACAGATTTATTATATGTATAGATAGATGATTTGTTATTATGAAAAACTTGCTAAATCAGTGCGATATCACGGGAAAACGAGCTGTAGATTGCATTAGCATTACCCACAGAATCAATGATCGGACTATGAAATCTAATGCACTTGCTTTGCGAGATGCCTGACCAATTACTTCAGTCCTTGATTAGCAATAAAGAATTCTACGCGATTTTCCCGCAAAAGAAAAAAAAAAAATAATTCGGATGTAATCAGGGAAATAAATCATAGGAGAAGACTAGAAGCCAGCACAGTGTTCTGTTTTAATTGTAAGCAGAAGAAGGACATCCTTACCTTCAATGTCCTAAGTCTTTTATCCGATGCGATAAATGGAAAAGTAGGTCACAAAACCGACAACTGTTTTAGTAAACAAGATGGATCTAACGACAAAGTAGATTCCATCCAGAACACTGTGTGCATTACCGACCACAGCTAATAGTAAGTAACTTGAGACTTATCAAGCCTGTACAAATCAATGTAGTGCTAAGGGATGCATTTATTGACTTGTTGGCGATGTTACTCTCACTAAAGAGTTTTCCTTATCGAATTTAATAATTCCACAAAAGGTCAACTAAAACAGGAATAATAAATAACCCCCTTACTTATAAAAATCTCTAATCAGCCTCTAAGCAACGTTTTAACTAATCACTACTTAAAGTCTTAAGTATATATGTTTAAGTAACTAATAGATATTGTTTGCACAGATATAAAGGTCCGTGATGTGGTAGTAAGTCGCATCAGTGACCTCGGAAATCACTCTTTCATTACCTGTGAGGCTGTGATCAAGAAAGAGAAGGTCAAACCAAGGATAGTGACCTATAGACCACTAAAAGATGTATTGGTGGATCAATTCAATGCAGATTTGATATCCATACCATGGTCGGGAATAAGTGAGCCAAATGATGTCAACCGTATAGTTACACAGTTCGGGAATTTTACCATTCAGCTATTTGATCTCCACGCGCCAATAAGAACAAAAAGGTTTAAAGACCTCCCACCTCCATGGGTCACCGACAACATAAAGCTTATGTTCAAACTAAGGGATGCGGCACGAGGTAAGTATCACCACTTAAAAAAAAATAATAATAATGGAGAACAAATTGAAACAGCTAGGAGATATTACACGGACCTTAAAAACCAGACAATATTTGCTCTGGCCCGGGAGAAAGAGGTTTATTTCTCCAGGGACATTAATAAAAATTTGAAAAATCCCAAAGTCTTATGGAGGAACTTAAAAACCAATGTACTACCTAACCATAAGGATAACTTGCTCCCGGCCCACTTTGATGACCCAAATGATATAAACAGGGCTTTCCTTGATGTTCCGGGGTCATGCAGTGTATCTATATCTCAGCTGACATTCTTTGAGCACAACAGATACATGGCTGATGTATCTCAGTTTCTGCTCAGGAGTGTCAGCGAAACAGATGTATTAAAGATACTGCAGGACCTCGGATCAAATGCAACTGGCACTGATGGACTAAGTCTGGATATGCTGAAACTTACTTTGCCTTACACGCTTCAGAGTATCACTTCCATAGTGAACACATCGATTGAAACCAATACATTCCCTGAAGCATGGAAGTGTGCTGTTGTGCAGCCCTTACCAAAAATCAGCGATCCCAACTCTTTCAAGGATCTCCGTCCCATCAGTATCCTGCCTTGTCTGTCAAAAGTCCTGGAGAGGGTGGTGTATAATCAAACACTGAAATTACTTTGAGGATAATAATATACTACCAGATTTACAATCTGGCTTCAGAAAGGGTCGTGGAACAGCAACTGCACTAGCTGATGTTGTGGGTAACATTCTTGAGGCTCGTGACGGGGTGAGGGGACAATACTGGCTCTCCTTGATTTTTACCGGGCTTTTGACTCTATTAACACCAATTTATTGCTTTCCAAAATGGCATACAATGGATTTGCAACGGAAACAATAAAATGGTTTGGAAGCTACTTAGAAAATAGATCCCAATATGTTAAAATCCGCAGAGAGGATGGGACTGTCTTGTCGTCTTCCCCACTCCCTGTCTCAAGGGGTGTTCTTCAGGGATCAATATTAGGGCCACTTCTTTTCATTTTATACAGTGCAGATATTACTGAGTCATTCAAGCACTGCAAGTATCATATGTATGCAGATGACATTCAACTATACATATCCTGTAAACCTGCAGAGGTGCTGATGGCTGCACAAAAAATAAATGAAGATCTGCGAAATGTTGCCATTTGGGCAGAAAATAACTCCCTATTACTAAATCCAACTAAGTCCAAGTACATGGTCCTGGGTAGTAAGAGGGCAATCAGTACCATGCTTTCAGCTGGACCAGTTATAGTTATCAAAAGAGATCACATAGAAAGGGTGAACACAGCGACCAATTTGGGTCTCACCATGGATCCAGAGCTACACTTTGAGAAGCACATATTAAATTGTATGAGAAACTGTTTTTACAGACTAAATATGCTATACACATTCAGAAAACACCTGAGTGTAGCTCTGCGCATACAGCTTGTGGATAGCCTGGTATTGTCAAGATTAAATTACTGTGACACAGTTTATGGGCCTTGCTTGTTTGCAAGAACTAACAAACTGATCCAGCGGATACAGAATGCTTGCATAAGGTACTGTGTAGACATACCAAGAACAAGCCATGTCACCCCATTCGCAATGCAACACAACATTCTAAAAATGGAAGCTAGAAGACGTCTACACCTGGCTGGTCTATTATTTGGAGTTGTAACTACTCAAAACCGCGGTACCTGTATGAGAAACTGACTTGGAGGCAAGATTCCTCTAAAACCTACATCCGAACTGGAACAAATCCACTCTCCATTCCTCAACACAGAACTGCTGCCTTTAGAGGGAGTTTCAGGTATGCTGCGACTCACTGTTGGAATAACCTGCCGCCACCAATGCGAGGCCTGAAAACAAAAATAAATTTTTCAGTACACACGAAAAAATATCTATTAAATATGCAGCATAATTCCACCTAAATACTTCTTACTATGTGTTATAAATAAGTATAAATTAATAGTTTATAAACCTTTATGGTCGCGGCCTTCAAGCAAAGGTTGCAGGCATTCAGCAGATATTGTCCGTCGTGGCATCTTTCCCCTCGTGCTTGGCCATACACATCGAAATATGCTGAAAATAAAATGCACAGTTACCTTCTACACACAACTCTTACTACACTCACAGATCACACACATTATAATTCTTTAAACTCAGTTAACATAAACACAACAGACACACCACAATTAAAGTATTACATAGCCAATAATCAAGATACACTTACAGAGTTTTAGTAATTTTTTTCAGAAATGGTGGGACGGACGCCATCATGTCACTAAAGGATGTGCTGAAAATCAGCGCTGTGGCACCAATTTCATGTGGTTGAGGTCGCAGCATATGCTGAGCACGTTCTTTTTTTGCGCACGCACCATAACATTTGTTTTATATGATAGCAATTTGTGAAATTGTATTAATTATAATTTTTCTTCTTCTTAATGTTTATTGTTATCAATGTGATAGTGACTTTTACAGGTATGGTCCACAGATAATAAAAATCTATGAGATAGGATAGAGAGCGACGCTGTGGACCATAGATTAAAACTGTTGTTTAGTATTAAGTTTTTTAGTGTTATTTCTGTTTATCTTGTTATTAATTTTCCTTGTCTTGTTTTTGTGTGTATACGTGTGCGTCTGCGCAAAAATAAATTATTTTTCTTTCTTCTTACTTATAAACGTTGCTTAAGCATGTCTTAACTAATGTACCCAAATATTTAATCACTACTTAAGGCTTTAAGTAGTAATTAGTTAAAATGACGCTTAGAAGATGATTAGATGATTTTTATAAGTAAGGCTGATATTATTATACATACATATAATACATAATTGAAAAAAAAAACATTATCATTATCTAAGTCACGGTGGCCGGTGGGATTTCGGAGGGCATGTTAAACTGTAGGTCCGGCTGTCATTGAACATCCTTGGCAGTCGTTACGTGTAGTCAGAAGCCAGTAAGACTGACTCCAGTCTAATTAAAAGGTATTGGGTTGCCCGGGTAACCAGGTTAAGGAGGTCAGATAGGCAGTCGCTCCTTGTAAAACACTAGTACTCAGCTGCATCCAGTAAAACTAAAAGCCGACATAGATGGGAAAAAGCTCGGGAGTTGGATTATCTATACCTCTATACTTATTTATACTAATATTATAAAGAGGAAAACTTTGTTTGGTTGTAATGGATAAACTCAAAAACTACTGGACCGATTTTAAATATTCTTTCACCATTAGAAAGCTATATTATCTGCGAGTAACATAGGCTATATTTTATCACGGTACGAGCAGTAGCTTCCCCGGGACGCGGGTGAAACCGCGGGAAAACGGCTAGTCTAAGTATAAAAATCATCAGCCTCGAACCATACACACACACGCAATCATATAAACACACTTTGTGCTGTGTATTTGTCAATCTTTTATTAGCCGTAGCGGTCGCCTTCAAAAACGATACATACAGGTTAAACAATCGCAGTTGAACGAACTTTTAATGAACGGTGGATTCAATATTTTTATGTAGTTTAGAAAGAGAAAGATTTAATGATCTTGAGAAACAGGAACAACAGGCTAACAGCCACATGTGTCAACCGATCATAAGGTTAAGCAAACGCTTGGTGCGGTCGATCCATGGTCGTGCATGGACAACAACAAAAGACAGAAAGACTGGCACCCAATATTACCAAGGGGTATCGAGTTTCCCTGATTACTGGGTGGATCAGATGCAGGCAACTACATCCAGTTAGACTGTAAGCCGACCGCACGATAGCTGGGAAAAGGCTAGGCTCATATTGTGTTATGTAAAATGACGTCATTTTGAAATGTTAATATTATTTTTATATAAGGTGGAACTGCTAAATATAGTAATAAATTTAGACTCTGACGGGCACAGCAAGTACTTAGTACTTCGAAGACACGTACCTAGTAACACTTAGATTTTCCTTTAATTAAACACTTAATCTGTGTTAGTTTTAAGATTGTTTTTGATCTATATCTCAGAACGGACAAACATTTCAACAAAGCTGTCATAGTAAATGTTATTCTAGATAAAAAGACCTATCTAACGATATACATGACATTGCTATTGGTGGGGTATACCAATCTGCCCATTGTCCTTCAAAGACCTATCCTTTTACATAATTCCGTTTTTCGGTTTACAGAATACATCTATCTACAAAGTTTCAACTGTGTAATCCTTATAGTCTTGTAATAAAATGGCTGTGACATACGAGACAGACAGACAATCATGACGAATCTATAAGGGTTTAGTTTTTTGCCATTCGACTACGGAACCCTAAAAAGTACTCTGTCTGACTGTCTTTTCTTCAATTTTAGAGAATATACTTCAAAAAAATCGATAAACTAAATCAGACTCTAGCTGATAAACTGTGTGTACATAGCTTCAATCTTAAAAATCCAAGTGATATTTATGCCGATTTTTTCTCTGTATTAAACGACCAATTCAACTTAGCTTTTCCAGTCAAAACTAAAATTATTAAATCTAAGTTCTTATTTAGTGACTGGGCAACCCCGGGTATTCGTAAAAGTAGAGAAAAGCTGTTTGAACTTTATGGTTTAAAGCCTTATAACGCCGATCCAAGTTTCCGTGACCACGTCTCAAAATATTCAAAAATATTTAAAACCGTTTGTAAACAGGCAAAATCTATTCATATTAGAAATAAAATAAAATATGCTGATGATAAAATAAAAACTACTTGGACAGTAATTAACAACGAAACAGGGAGACGAAAAGTTCGAAAAACTGATTTAAGTCTAGAAACTGATAAAGGTCCCATCAGCAGTAACCTTGACGTAGCTCAAGAGTTTGAAGCATTCTTCACTAAAATACCTTTCGAGACGACAAAAGCACTAAATTCTTCCACCACCGTGTCTATCGATCTACTCAAAAAACATGTTAAACCATGCTCTTTACTATTTAAATTTCAACATACCAGCCCCGAGGCTATAATTAAAGCCTTTAAAGATCTTAAAATAAAATCAACAGAAGATCTGTGGGGTATGTCTGTCAAGGTATGTAGGTCAATTACTGAAACAATTGCACCTTATTTAACTTACATATTTAATGTTAGCGTAGACCAAGGCGTGTTTCCTGACTTAATGAAACACAGCAAAGTAGTTCCTTTATTCAAATCGGGAAATAGTAAGGAATCGAATAACTACAGACCCGTTTCTGTCTTGCCGGTTCTCAGCAAGGTATTTGAAAAGTTGATGCTTGAACAGATGTTGCGCCATTTCAATAAAAACTCCATCTTTCACAAAGAACAATACGGTTTCACTAAAGGTCGCTGTACAACCGATGCTGGTGTAACTTTGATCAAGCACATCTTTAAGGCTTGGGAGGAAGCTGAAGACTCTATTGGAATCTTCTGCGATCTCTCAAAAGCGTTTGACTGTGTAAATCACGAAACGCTTTTGCGAAAGCTAGAGCATTACGGAATAAGAGATACTTCTCTCCAGCTGTTAAAATCTTATCTAAATGGTCGGCAACTTAAAGTTCAAGTAAACGGCGTAAATTCACGAGGTTCAGTGATGGCAATGGGCGTACCACAAGGTTCTATATTAGGTCCGTTCCTCTTTTTAGTTTACATAAATGATTTGCCCTACTTATTTGATAATCAACCTAAAATGGTGTTGTTTGCCGATGACACTTCTCTTATTTTTAATATTGATCGACGTAGACGTACCTTAGACGACGTAAAAAATTCCATTATCCAGGTTCAAAATTGGTTCAACGCAAATAACTTGGCTCTTAATGAAAAAAAAACAAAATGCATTCGATTTTCATTGCCAAATGTAAAAAGTAGTGAATGTGACATTATACTTAATAGTGAAAAACTAGAATTTATAAATCAAACAGTTTTCCTGGGAATCACTCTTGACAAAAAACTACAGTGGGGACCCCACATTACATCTCTTGCGGGTCGTCTTAGCTCGGCCGCCTATGCTATTAGAAAGATGAGGCAGCTAGCGGACGTAGAAACAGCTAGACTGGTATATTTTAGTTACTTCCACAGCATCATGTCGTACGGCATTCTGCTGTGGGGACGAGCTGCTGACATTGAATGCATATTTATCTTGCAAAAGCGAGCTGTCAGAGCTATGTACAACTTACGTAGTCGTGAATCTCTTAGGGAACTGTTTAAAAAAATTAATATCATGACCGTACCTTGCCAATTTATTTATGAAAATATCATGTATGTTAGGAAAAACTTACATTTGTTTGAAAAAATATGTGATAGACATAATTATAATACTAGAAATAAAAATAAGATAGCTATCCCGCAGTTTAGATTATCTAAAGTACATACATCTTTCATGGGATATTGTGTCAAATGTTATAATAAAATACCAGACAACATTCTGGAACTAAATGACATGCGGTTTAAAACTCATATAAAAGCCACACTTTGTAAGCAAGCATATTATAAATTAGAAGATTACATTCAAGATGCTTGGAAACATGCTGGTCCTGCTCCATAGGACATACTGACAATATCTAATTAATTAACAAATTAAAATTACACCAGCAAATAAAATTGTATTCATCTTTTGATTATTATATATGTAGGATCAGGATGAGAGCCGAGCGGTACACCATCAGGGTTTGGAGTCCCCATTTTATTGGGATAGATAAGACTTTAATACAAAATAACAATGTTTAATTACACAAAATAATAATCCACACAGTATACAGTTTAAAACAATAAATTAGGTAGACCACGAACAGACCTTACGGTCACAGTTCGTACAGTGGCATAGGCCACCCACATACACAGTATGTTAGTAAATGATATGGCGACACGAACAGACTGTACAGTCACAGTTCGTACAGCGGCGTAAGCCACCCACATACAAAGTATGTTTGTAAATAATATGGCGAAACGAACAGACCCTAGACTAGGGTCACAGTCCGTACAGCGGCGTAAGCCACCCAAGTACAAAGTGTATCGTATGCCAATACAGCTATGTGAATATACAGCGAGGCTGTACCAAGGAAACCGACAGTTCTGTCGGGAGCAGGAGCTCTATAATGAGTCTAATCCGAAGATAGACTGATTTCGTCATCAAATGCATGGCCTTTTATAGGACGTTCGAACAATGACCCCTCTCCGCAACAACTCTGTCCAAAGCGCGCGAAAGCGCGCCAAGCGTTTACTTGATACAACATTATTAAGATTTAGCTTAATCTAACTAGATTCTTACAAGACTTTTACATTGCAAAGTTGTTAAATTATCCAAGAATGCTTATTGTAATTAGACAATCGCATTTAAACGTTAAAATAATCAAAATAACATGTTATTGTTGATATTGACAAAATCCATTTAGTTTCTGTTATTATAATAAGTACCTAGTCAAAAATTCAATTCACATGTTTCCAGAGTACTTTATAAATCTAGTTTGGATTTATTAGACAAGAAATTGGCAAGATTACTTAATAATAATCGGTAATAAAAGAATCAAAACATTCATTTGGATATTACTATTGTTCACGCACCGGGGCGCGAACCATTTTTAATCTATGGTCATACATTGTTGTTTTTTTTTTATTTTCGTTTGGATACAGACAACGGTGATTGACATTGACATCTATCTGTCACATTTTTGTTCGGATATCCACAGTGGTAATTGATCTATCTCCGACACGGCCAGAACTGACATTCTACACGTCCTCGTGTGATTATGTAACAATAGAAATTTCTAGGTGTATATCGTTCGGCCTTTCTGACAAACAAAAGTCAAACAAAGTCCTTAACACTGGGTAAATTTAGAAAAATCCTGAATTAGTCATAAAAACCTTCACAGAAATTGATTCGAAAATCATTCGTAATAACTATGCTGTTACTGACCATACAAAAGCTCAACAAAAGTAGGGACATAGTCCCCCAGCCGAAATCACATTCGACAAGTAATTTGGAATCAAATAGACAACACGCACAGGCGTCAACATAGACAGCCCGCATGCGTCAAGATCGATATCCAAATCCAGGAGTCAACATAGACATCCAACCAGGCGTCAACATAGACAACCAAAACACAGGAGTCAACATAGACATCCAACCAGGCGTCAACATAGACAACCAAAACACAGGAGTCAACATAGACATCCAATCAGGCGTCAACATAGACAACCCAAGCAAGAGTCAACATAGACATCTTGCAAACTCGGCTATTGTATGTCGGTAGCAGTAGAATCAACGTCAATATATCATCATTAAAAGTAACTGGACATTCAGGCATTTTTCGCAAGCTATCGTGTGCGTATTTGTAAGTTCTATTGCAATTCAAAAATTAACAATTTATTGATCACCATCTAATAAAGTTAAGATCTAATTGCTAGTCAGACTTTCAACTTGTCAATTACAGCAACCATTACAACTACGGTTGTCATTCACAACGCCTTTTCACTCGACAGGCTATGCATCATTAGTGTGTCCCATGACCGAGAGCAATCAGCCCATCCTGGCCTTCCAGGGTACACAACCACAATCGTTAGTGACATGACACCAACAGTACCGCAGACATTACACAGGTCTCTTCCTGGTCACCCCGATGCCATAACATAGGTCAACGGGTCTTTTCCAAGTCACCCCGATACCCATCATTAGTACTGCTTAACATAACGAAATAATCAAGTAGGCATAACACCTTACCACCAAATTTATAGTCTGACTCACAATTGAAATAATACCAACAATAAAGTAGGTAAATTATCAACAATAACATAAAACTGGATTGATCTCACCAGATCTTTCATTCATGCTTCTCGTAATGTCTCTGTACGCAAGCAAACACAGCGTCTCGACTTATGTAGTTCTCGCTGCAAACCGGGCCGCAGTAGAAGCCAAGCGTCGCGTCGCGCTCGCGCGGACGCCACAGCGACGAACTAGCAGTGGCTCCTTCCACTCGAAGCAGGAGAGGCTCACGGGATTGTCACATGCAAAAGCAATCGGAAATCGGTTAATGTTATCACAACACCAATTATCAGACAGAGTTGTAATATCAACACGTTTCTGTTCTACTTTGTTAATTATTTGTGGAAGAAATAAAAGCAAGAAAGAAAGGCGGTATTACATAATGTCAAAACCATAAGCCTGTAGAAATGACTACCGTCTCTGTACTCGAATAGTAACAGTGAATTTATGTCATTGAAAGTAATTATGAAAATGGTGTATTGCATTAACTACGGCAAAGTTTCAAATTCATTGGAATGATATTTACTTTCAGTTGCAGTTCTGTTACAAGGCCTAAGCAACTCATTAGCTAACTTTTTGAAAAAGAATGGCACCGTAAACAGCTGCACTAGCGTCAGTATGTAATTCCATAAGATATACATACAGGATTGTATCATTAAAACTACCAAACTAATTGTCTCGCGTTTATCTGTCGTAACTCGAGTACATAGTCATAAACATTCTACAAAAGCATGAGAGTATTTTTGAAGGAGTTCAATCAACTGACTCTTTTAGTAAGGTGGAATATCAGTGTCAATCTCATTAAAATTTCGAGTCTCAGGAATAGAGTAAGAATCAACATTCTTAACCTTTGTGATGGTAAGACTATTTTCGGTTAACATGACCAAAACAGCAAAACACAATTTTAATATCTCACGATCTATCATAGATATCATGACTTACATAGGTATTCGGTATTACATGACAGAGTAACTAAATGGTAGGTGTTGTATTTCTACCTACTTCACACAGAATGTATTCGGTACATAATGTACTACAATTTCCTATTCCCATTATTGACAACACAATATTGACAACACAACTCAGAGAATTTCTTAGCAAAAGTTTCAGCAATGAGAGAACATCCAGCCCCAGAGTCATAACAAAATGAATACGTCTCACCAGATTCGACGTAGAACACCAGTGGTAGGTCGTACTTCGCATGCTTCGACTCGCTTCGTGGATGAATGACGGCTCGAAGCCTGACTCTCGGCACCTTCGCTTGAACCTCCCGGCCGCTTTCCGGTTGTCTTTGGGCAGCGTGGCGGCGTGTCCCGCCTCGCCACAGCGGTAGCAGACGACATTCTTTGCAAGCGATGACGTAGCTGGTAGGATGTTTGGTTTTGTCGAGCCTTCTTCCGACAGTTGATAGCTCTATGCTATGCTACAGTAGCGACAAACTATTGTACTTGGCTTAAACCTTTTAGGTTCAGCAGAGACATGGTCAGTGGAGAACTGAGGTTGCCTCTTAAGATGTGACAAGACACTTAGTTCCTGTTGAAGTTTATGCCTGGTAGGTATTTCGGTAGTAAAAGCTAACCGATGAGCACGAACATCAAATTTAGAAACATGGGCCAGAATAGTGGATACGGCAATTTGTTCGACACTCAGGCTATTCCATTTTGACGTCAGCGAAGTGACGTGTCTACTGGCATATGAGGCTAAAGATTCACCTTCTTTTGGTTGACTGTTATGAAGGTTAATGAGAGTAGCAGCGATAGTTTCTGACACATCGTAACGGGAAAGAAAGATACTTTTAAAGTCTGGCCAGGTCATGCCGGCATACGATACTTGGGAAAGCCATAAGGAAGCACTGCCTTTCAAGGCTTTACTAAGGGCAATAATAAGCGGACCGCCCTGAAGGGGTTTTTCAGATAGGCAAACATCAACAGTTGTACTCCAAGATCGAGCATTGGAATCGGGTGAATCGGGCAAGCGAATTGCATTAGACGGTGTGGTGGGGGGTTTTCATTGCATCAATTAGCTGAGCCATATTATGGCCCTGAAGTTCTAACATTGCTCGCCATGGATCACCAACCCCATCCGATTCCCGGGCTTCACCTAATCCCACTTCTGATGTAGGATCAGGCGATAGCCGAGCGGTACACCATCAGGGTTTGGAGTCCCCATTTTATTGGGATAGATAAGACTTTAATACAAAATAACAATGTTTAATTACACAAAATAATAATCCACACAGTATACAGTTTAAAACAATAAATTAGGTAGACCACGAACAGACCTTACGGTCACAGTTCGTACAGTGGCATAGGCCACCCACATACACAGTATGTTAGTAAATGATATGGCGACACGAACAGACTGTACAGTCACAGTTCGTACAGCGGCGTAAGCCACCCACATACAAAGTATGTTTGTAAATAATATGGCGAAACGAACAGACCCTAGACTAGGGTCACAGTCCGTACAGCGGCGTAAGCCACCCAAGTACAAAGTGTATCGTATGCCAATACAGCTATGTGAATATACAGCGAGGCTGTACCAAGGAAACCGACAGTTCTGTCGGGAGCAGGAGCTCTATAATGAGTCTAATCCGAAGATAGACTGATTTCGTCATCAAATGCATGGCCTTTTATAGGACGTTCGAACAATGACCCCTCTCCGCAACAACTCTGTCCAAAGCGCGCGAAAGCGCGCCAAGCGTTTACTTGATACAACATTATTAAGATTTAGCTTAATCTAACTAGATTCTTACAAGACTTTTACATTGCAAAGTTGTTAAATTATCCAAGAATGCTTATTGTAATTAGACAATCGCATTTAAACGTTAAAATAATCAAAATAACATGTTATTGTTGATATTGACAAAATCCATTTAGTTTCTGTTATTATAATAAGTACCTAGTCAAAAATTCAATTCACATGTTTCCAGAGTACTTTATAAATCTAGTTTGGATTTATTAGACAAGAAATTGGCAAGATTACTTAATAATAATCGGTAATAAAAGAATCAAAACATTCATTTGGATATTACTATTGTTCACGCACCGGGGCGCGAACCATTTTTAATCTATGGTCATACATTGTTGTTTTTTTTTTATTTTCGTTTGGATACAGACAACGGTGATTGACATTGACATCTATCTGTCACATTTTTGTTCGGATATCCACAGTGGTAATTGATCTATCTCCGACATATATATAACTTTGTACCAAAATATAAACCAACTAGCTTTCCGCCCGCGGCTTCGCCCGCGTGGAATTCGGTTATATTGCGGTATAAATCACAACTATAAGAAAACTTTTAAACGACACACAGCGCCATCTACAATTCATCCATCAAGCAAACAATATTTTTGTTTTCCCTCGGGAATATCTATTTTTTTTCGGGATAAAAAGTATCCTATTATTTAATCCGGACTTCTAACTTTACGTCTGCAAAATTTCAAAGCAATCGGTTCAGTAGTTACGGCGTGAAAGCGGAACAAACAAACAAACAAACAAACTCACTTTCCGATTTATAATATTAGTAAGGATTTGTAAATGTGAACACCATGTAGCATTTTAATTGTCACTTTATCCTCATTTGTCTTTGCGATTCTACATGATCTTCGCATGCTTTTACTGTATGTATCAATACATACAAATTGTAATACTATATTATTTTTAAAAAGAGTAACCATGGAGTTTCTTGCCCGTTCTTCTCCATAGGAAGCTACTTTTGGAATGGGCAACTAGAATCAAACTTAGTTATAATTTTGACGTTCATAAGTGCTTGTAAAGGCCTAAATGAAATAAATGATTTGACTTTGACTTTGACTTTGACTTCACGCCTAAACTACTGAATCGATTTGTGTGAAATTTGCTACAGACATAGTTTGAAAATTGAGAAAGGACGTAGGATAGTTTTATTACAAAAAAACATATAAAAAATAAAATCTATTCCGGACATGTAGCGCCATCTATTGGTCAAATAAAAAATCTGCCGAAAGTCACTATTCCACGCCAACGTGTCACGAAGTCGCGGGCAAAAGCTAGTAGTATAATAATAATTATTAAGTTTTACTAAAGCGTTAAAGTTACTTTTAACCCTAAGAACTTGTACTTTTAACGATAAAATGCGTTTAATTTTAAAAGATAAACGTCATTACTTTACAAAATCCATGCAAAAAGTATTTTTCATAAACAAACACAGTCATATTAAAAATTATGACATTTTTCTGATAAACTTCATGTAACTAAATGTGCAAAAACTATATAGAAAAATGTAATTTGTCCAAATATGTAACGTTTCACTAACTCCATTTCACAAAACGTAGTCACATTTTTAAAAATGTCCTTTTTCTATTTATAATATTGTCATAGTTATCGTTAAATCTCAAAGTAACAAGGTCGTTTCTCAAAGAAATACATTTTTCTATAATATTTCTTACCTTTTATGGTCTTATCCAAACACTTTGAATTTTTTTTGAGAAATGTCACTTTTCTTCAAACACGCACGTGTGTTCATGTATGACAGAGGGACATTTTTCTACAATCAAAATGGCGGATGACCACAGAGAATCGAAATGACACTTGCGACATCTAATAACTTTGCGTGAACTTTTTAAAGTGTCGTTTTTACATGTCGGAGATAGTCAATAGTACGGTCACTGAACGAGACGCAAGCGCGCCCTCTGGCGGCGTTTCTGGTGAAACAACAATTTGGCGCGCTTGGCAGAGTCGCGGTGGTCAGCGTGGCGTCCGCGGAGCTCAGTCTTCATTGAGCCTTAGCGCAGTCTTAGTTCACTCTCGGTTGAGTCTTCATCGAGTGTTCGTTGGAGTCGTCGCGTTACTTACGTCACGGCTAGTGTACCTAGTGTTATTGCCTAGCGTTGTAGTACCGTTGTAGATTAAATGTAAAGGTTCTTCTAACCTGACAGACAGACATGTGTTGCTGGGGAGTTTGTTCCGCCACTTCTTCTTCCCAGCCAAAACACATAGGAAGTGGCGAAGGGCGGGCGTTTTGGGGGTTGTCTTTTGTTCTGACTAATTTGAATAAACGTTTCTAAGTTTTGAGTTCTGTTTGAGTTATCTCTTTGCTCGATTACCCTACCTGATGTCGGACGATAGTGCCATCCTGATGGCGCCTCCGACATACATATAAAAATATCTTATAAGTAGACTCGTTTTAGGTGATAATCTTATAATGGAAAAATGTAATTTTTCCATTTAATCGACGTTATAATAAATCTGTAAAATAACTGTGTCTGTACATTGAATATATAAAAAAAAATAGGACTTTTGGGAGGGCAACACCGGTGATAAGTCGTGAAAAAACGGCTCGCCGTAATATTATTTCTAAAAATATATATTAGTGTGAAAATCTAGCTTAAAATTCATTTATTATTGTGAAATAACTTAAACAAGTGTTGCTTATAGTGTAGTTCATGTGTTTTTGTCGTAAATTTTGGAAATACGAAGAAAACATTACTCGGTGAACCAGCTGTCAAACGGACGGATTTGAAATCTTCAAATAAACTGGGGAGTATTGTGTTTTACTTGTATTATATTACTGTGTCTCTGTGTTTGTACACTAAACAATACATAATACACTGCTCATTGTTATGAGCAACGTCCATACACACACATCGGCTCAGTTACTGTCTCCTTCTGCTTGACAATATTGTGGAAGCAGAATCGACGACGTTAACGTTCGCCCCAGACACACATTCACTACAAAATCTACTACACAAAGCTACTTTATAACATCCTTTTCATATTAACCTAATTTAAAACTCAAATCAAATATATGTAATCTATTGTTTACATTTCTGTCCCTGCAAATTTATTCTTACAACTAAATTTCCTAGTCAGTTTTTCTATATGTATTGTTTTATAAGTAACTTATTATCTTTAATCATAGTAGTATAGTGATACATATTTATATATCTCAATAATCTATTAAACTTTTTATTTGTTTTTAAATCACCCTACCCTGTTTACTTTATATTTTTCCTTCTGTTTGTTTTAATTATTAATCTTTTTCGTTTTACTCAATTCTAATTTTCATTGCAGTTATAGGTACTTATGATCACCCCCTGATTTTGTCCTAAAAGACAGTTTTCAGCCACTTAGCTGTATACTTTCACATTTCAGATTAAATTGAGAAAGTATCAACAAAATGACGACCCGCAGAGCCACAGCTATCAAAGACTTAGAAGACAAGCTGAGAGCCAATCTGAAGGATCTGGAGTCCTCCAAAAAACTTTGCAACCAGCTGCTGCAGGAGAGGGAAGACAGCGAGGTGGAAGTTAAGAACGTTGTTGACAAAAACACTGTTTTGAAGAATGACCTGGCTGAGCTGCATATCCAGCACATGGACCTCCTCGACCAACACAACCACCTTCAGCAAACGGTGTCATCATTACATGAATGCAGTGAAACGCACCATCTTACATTGAAGCGTATAACTGACCTAGAGCTCGAGTTATGTGAGGCCTACAAGACAATATCTTTGTACGAGTCTGCCAAAGCTAGGGATCAGACATCCGAGACCCTCAACCTGTTCACTGAGTTGGTAGGAAGCTCCACAGCAGCGTGCAGCTCGGCTAAAATTATAGATTTGACAGGGGATGTTACCATAATGCAATGTCCATTGGTTTTAAGTAAAAATAAACTCAACAAATACATTAAATGTAAAAAAATTATCAGGAAGTACCGTACTGTAAGGAAACAGAATAAGATGAACAACTGTATGCACCTTAGGAGAGAACGTGTGAATCTAGTACAGCAGTTAAATTCTTGTTCCCTGGAACTTGAACAGTGCAGAGCTACCTATGACCTGGACATACAGCAGTTACACGACCAGCTAACCGTCAAAGAAAAATTGCTTTCATACATCTTTAGTAAATATGAGGATTGTCAAAAGGAACTAAGTGCCCGCTTGCAACAGGCCGGTGAGCTAGTAGACCTGGTGAAATATAGTGCAGAGAAGTATGAGGCATTGGTCAACAATCTCTCCTCCAACTGTACACAACCTGACACACTGCCTGAACCCCGGCTTGCAGCTAATCTGCCAGAACCCCCTCAGTCCGTTGAGGGCTCCTCTAACATCAAGCAATTTAATTTAATTTTATTCACAGACAGGTTTGGTAAAGGTATAGGCTCCTACATTCAACACTCACTCTCTAAATCACACATTGTAACTAGTCACTGCTACCCTGATTTACATTTCAATTATATAATAAAAAACATAATTAATTATCAGTTCGATGCTGACTCCACATTAATTATTTTAATAGGTGATAGTCTTGATTTAACGAAAAGTGACATTGCAAATGGTATCAATGCCTTAATAAAACTCGATCTGAAAAATATTATACTTTGTGCATTACCATATTCAGATTGCTCTTCAGACAAACAAAATAAGTATGTTCATAGTTTGAACAATTTATTGTACACTTTGACATGTTGTCATAGCGACAAATTATTGTTTTTTGACACTAACAAGTTTGTTAGTGATTTTTATTTAACAAGGGAATGTATGTATTTCCCTAATAAATATAAAGATGTGATTGCTTCTTTGTTAGCATATAATATTAACAGTGTCATAGATAACAATATGACAAAACCTAGGATAAGCGACGAATCAGTATTGTCTAGTTTACCTAACAATACGGTGATTGAATGTTTAAACTAGCTCCTGAGACAATAGAAAAGCATTGTAGTAACCTTATACTCTTTCATCAGAACATAAACCGTTTTTCTGGCAAAATTTTAGATATTGAATTATTAATTGATAAATATTCTATTGATATAATATGTCTTTGTGAGACATGGTTAAAGCCTGATAAAATGTCATTTAATGTAAATAATTTTGTGGTTGCCAGTGTGTTTAACAGAGTTTCAGCTGAGGGTGGAGGTACAATAATTTTATCTAAGAGTAATTTAAAATTTAAAAATAGATTAGACATTACCTCTGGCTCTGTTGATCGCGTCTGCGAAGTAGCATGTGCAGAGATAGAAAGCCATATAATATTATGCGTTTATAGACCACCAGCATCAAATTTTTCTTTATTTCTCGTTCATATGGAGGATATTCTCTCAAAAGTTATTAAAAGTAATAAATTAGTCTATATTTGTGGTGATTTTAACATAGATCTTCTCACTGAATCATCTGATAAATGTAACCTTTTAGCGTTATTTAATTCATTTCATCTTAATTATTTATTTAATGATCCCACTAGAATTACAGCTACTTCTAGTACCTGTATTGATAATATATTTACAAATAACAGTAATATCGAATATTCTTCCTTAATATCTGGTGTACGGTCGGACCACAAAGGTCAGCTTGTTAGTTTTAAAACTAATAAAATAAATTCATTAAATAAGATAATTACTTTTAAACCATTGAACAAAAAAACTTTGCAAACATTTCAAGATAATACTTCTGATAAATTAAATTCTATTAACATGGACTGTAAAGAACCAAATAAACTATTTAAACATTTATTTAATACACTCTGCCAGGAACTTAATAAGTCATGTCCGAAAAAAACTATTAAAATCACTCAGAAATTTAAATTCAGTGAATGGTCTACTAAAGGGATTAGGATAAGCAGGGATGTCCTATATAACTTGTACCACGAAAGGTCATTGACTTCTGATCCAACTTTTCATGACTATGTAAGGAACTACTCGAAGATATTTAAAAGGGTATGTATTTTGGCTAAGTCGAAATCAATTAGTAATAAAATAGCCAAATCAGACAATAAAATTAAAACAGTCTGGAATATTATAAATGTTGAAACCGGCCAAACTAAAATGCGGGATGCTGACCCGCGGTTAGTTATTGATAATGCTGTTATCTCAGATAAGGTAGAGGTTGCCAATGCTTTTGACACCTTTTTTTCAAACATTCCTGTAGAGGTTACCAAGTCCCTTAATTCATCTTCAATATTAGCCGAGACGTTACTTCGACAGAACTTCAGTAGAAATATACCTGACTTCCAATTTAAATATGTCTCTGATTACACGATCAAAAGAGCATTCAAGTCTTTAAATCTAAAAAAGACTGAGGACTTATGGGGCTTTTCTGTCACAGTCATTAATTCCATTATTGAGAGTGTTGCCCCAATACTTAGTGAAATTTTTAACCTTTGCATTGACAACGGTATCTTCCCTGACTTGATGAAACTCAGCAAAATTGTTCCTATCTTTAAATCAGGCTGTAAGAAGAACCCTTCCAACTACAGACCTATTTCAATCCTTCCAGCCTTTAGCAAAATCTTCGAAAGGATCATGCTCGATCAGATGTTAAGACATTTTAATTTAAACAACATATTTCATGACCGTCAGTACGGCTTTACAAAGGGTAGGTCTACCACTGACGCAAGTGCAAGATTGATCACCCAAATCTTAAACGCCTGGGAAGATTCGCGGGATGCTGTGGGCATTTTCTGCGACCTTT
Organism: Helicoverpa zea x Helicoverpa armigera; assembly: GCA_033682625.1. Taxonomy (NCBI): domain Eukaryota; kingdom Metazoa; phylum Arthropoda; class Insecta; order Lepidoptera; family Noctuidae; genus Helicoverpa; species Helicoverpa zea x Helicoverpa armigera. Next base: position 106,960 of record JAWIIS010000091.1, on the reverse strand, counting down.
CTAAGGCGTTCGATTGCGTTGACCATGACACTCTCATTTGTAAGCTGAACCACTACGGAATTCGTGGTAAAGCTCTCGCGCTCGTCCTTTCTTATCTGTCAAATAGACAGCAAGTAGTGGACGTAAGTGGCTCAACTTCATCTGGGTCATTAGTAAAAATGGGCGTGCCGCAGGGCTCAATTTTAGGTCCCTTTTTATTCTTAGCTTACATAAATGATCTCCCGTATATGATGTCTGTGATCTCTGATATTATTTTATTTGCTGATGACACTTCCCTTGTCTTCAAAATTAACAGAAAGGAATCTAGTCCTATAGACGTAAACGATAGCTTGGTTACTCTGAGCAAGTGGTTTGCCGCGAATAACTTGCTTCTTAATTCTTCCAAAACGAAATGCATTAAATTCTCTTTACCTAATGTAACACCAGTAGGGCTCAATATCGTTCTGGACGATAATAAACTAGATGTTATTAGTCAAACCGTCTTCCTGGGCATCACCATTGACTCTAAATTGCAATGGGGTGCCCACATCTCAGCACTGTCAAAGAGGCTGAGTTCCGCAGCTTATGCAGTCAGAAAAATAAGACAGATTACTGACGTTGCTACTGCTAGGCTCGTGTATTTCGCTTACTTCCATTGCATTATGTCCTATGGCATTTTACTGTGGGGGGCAGCGGCTGACGTAAACTCAATCTTCGTTCTCCAGAAAAGGGCAGTTCGTGCAATTTATGGCCTCGGCCCTCGCGAGTCATTAAGAGAATTATTTAAAGAAATTGACATACTGACACTACCTTCTCTTTATATACTAGAAAATATAATGTTCGTACGCAAAAACTTAAATCAATTTAGTGTTAAAAGTGATATACATTCCATTAATACAAGAAACAAACACAAGCTAGTAGTTCCGAGATTCAGATTAACGAAATCGAATAAATCGTTTTTAGGGAATTGTGTCCGTTTTTACAACAAGCTGCCTAAGTGTGTAACCGATCTCACGGATATAAAATTTAAGAACACTTTAAAATCCACCCTAATTAAAAAAGCTTATTATAAAATTCAAGACTTTGTTGACGATAAAGATATTATATGGCGATAACTCATCTCTCCATGTGTGGCTTCCCTGGCAATTAAACGACTTTTTCTTCTCCCTTTGCATTGTATAGATTTACAGTTTAACTTTCTTGCATTGTATAATTCTGTGAGCTTACTATTGTTATGTAATAGACTGTTTGTACTGTGACTATATTACTTTTTAAAAAGAGTGTCTATGGAGTTTCTTGCCGGTTCTTCTCCATGAGACCAACTTTTTGGAACCGTGCAACTAATGTGACGTTTCATAGGTGCCTGCAAAGGCCTATGTGAAATAAAAAGATTTTGATTTTGATTTTTTTGATAATAGGGTAGTTTCCTAAAAAATAATAATTAGTCCAAAATTAAGCGATACGTATTTTTTCTTTTTTAAATTGGATCAGAACTTGTTAAGATATAGCGTGTTAAAGTTGAGTGTGACGTCACAAGTTGCTACAATTTTCAGGACACTGTGACGTAAAAGGCCCCCACTCCTAATTTTTGAAGTGTATTATCTTTGTCATTTTATGTTTAATTAAAAAAAGAAAAAATACGTATCCAATATTTTTTGATTATCTAAAAAGCGGACTAAATATTATTTCATTATTTCGACCCTGGAAACTACCCTATTGGGTGGGGTTTAGAAACAGTAATGGAACACAAATCCAAAAAAAAAATCTGTCTGTTTGTCTGTATGTCTGTTTGTTTGTACACGCTAATCTTCGGAACTACTGAACGGATTTCAATGATATTTTCTTTGTTGTATCAGTATTAAGCCTGGTCAACATTTAGGCTATAATTTATCTTCGAAACTTGAAGACCTGATGCAGAACTTCAACAGACCAACAAAACTGTTGAAAATAATATTAGCTCGAAACATAATGATACGCAGAATATTAACACTAATGATCGAAGCATTTTTCTTGAACCAACTAATGCCATAGAAATTAACAGTATAATAAAATCTTTGAAAAATACAAAATCTTCAGGTTACGACAATATTACTACAGAGGTTATTAAACTAATATCACACTTCATAGCACATCCTTTATCTCATATTATTTGTGAGAGTAAAAACGTCTTTTTTAAATTGTTTAATGTATTTTAATCAACTTCCGGTTTATGAAAGTATTGTATTTGATTTCTTGTTACCCCCACTTACTACTGAATCGTAGTATAAAAGTGGGGCGCACACGTGTCGACGGATCAGAAGTTGTTCGACTGCGGACACGGCACAATAGTGCTCTGAACTGTCAGGTAATGTTGCTTATTTATATTTGTACTGTCGGATTGCTGTTCTACCGCCTATTTATTTTATGCCTAATTATTCGCTGTGATTAGTAAATGTGTTTATTTAAGTTAATTAATTTAATAAATTGTTATGAATATTTAAATTGTCCTTTTTTTTATTACTTTTACCGTTGGTTAGTTCTAGTTTCTCCCACATCAGAAGTGGGATACAAAAAAAAAAAAAAAACATAAACTACGCCTACGAATGTTTGATTTTCAGGTCTTTCAAGATGAACGCTGATGATTCAACAACGGCCGATGCTGAGCTGCCCTATGGCGTGACAGATGCCACACCGCCACCGCCTGTGTTTCAACGGCGGGTTACTTCTGGGAGCTCATCACCAATTTTGGGCCACAGAAATGCTTCTCAAGTGAACGGCGGTACTGTTCCAGGTGGATCAACGAATGGTCGCAACGCAAGGACAGTAGAGTTTGTACCAATAAACTATATGCAAAACATGATGCAGGAAATGATGACGCAATTAATCCGTACCACCGCACAGGCTTTCAATCCACCAAGTGTGCGGCCTACTCCGCGGATGCGAAGTCTTGAACACATTTATGTCCCTGCATTTGACCCCGATGATCGGACCGATACTGTACAAGTTTGGTGCCGAAATATTGAAGATCTTAAAACCGAATATGAGCTTACTGATCGCGAAATTTTGAATCTGACTCGAAAGAATTTGCGTGGACGAGCCGCTGAATGGGCACGTCGCAATTATTCATCTTTAACTAGCTGGTCTGAACTCAAAACAGGTTTAATTGAAACATTTGCAGATGAAGCCCGCTACTACGATGATCTGACGCAGTTCATGGAATACACCAGTGAGCAAGCCAGCAGCCTAGCTGAGTACGCAACTCGAAAATGGGAGCTAGCAAAGAAGGCGATTGGCGTGGAGATGACTGAGCAACGTCTCGTCGAAGCAGTTATTTCGGGTATGTCTGACTTCCGTATTCGCTCTGATTTGCTTCGACTTACACCAAAAAGTTTGCCACAGCTAATCCAAAGTCTTAATTCATATAAGCGTAAACGGCCTGGGAAGGAGTCTGATCACATTGTTCCATCTAAGCGTTTTAAAAACTTTCCTAGTTCCGATATGGCATCTAGGCGTTGCCACAAATGTCACAAATTAGGTCACTTACAGAAAGATTGCCGCTCAAGCTCAACTAATCGCGGCCCTCAAAAGAATTCAGCATCTACTTCTGACAGTTCCAAATCTACTGAATCAAAGCTCCCTAGAAATAACACCTGTACATTTTGTAACAGAAAGGGGCATAATTTTGAAAACTGTTTTCAACGCTTGAACAAAAACGCGAAGGATGAAAAGCCGTCACATGTTAATAGTTTAGTTTTGAACAATAAAAACTTGCATACAATCAAAATTGAAAACCGCGATTATTCGTGCCTTATAGATAGTGGTGCAGAATGCTCTCTTATGCGCGAAACTATAGGCGATTCTATTAAAGGTAGGATCATATATAAAACTCTCATTTTGCGAGGCGTTGGAGACAATTCTTTTCGTTCGTCACGTACCAAATTGTGTATGGTGTGTATTGATGGCCTCAATATTGAGTTAGAATTTGTTCTAGTTCCCGATAGATACATACAGTACGATGTTTTACTTGGTCAGAATCTTTTTGATATCCCGGGAATTCAGGTCACTTTTTCAAAGGATTTCGTTAAAGTCTGTCGTAATGCTTATAATATTAATTGTATTCAAAAAAAATTTGATCTTGACATGGTTGATGTTAACCCTGATATAAGTCCCGAAATTAAAATTCAATTACATAATTTGCTACAATCTTATTCTGAGATGTTCACGTTAGGCAATGCAGTTTCGCAAGTAACTACAGGTGAACTAACTATTCGTTTAAAGAACCCAGAAAAAATAGTTCAGAGAAGACCTTACAGATTGGCTCCAGCCGAACGTGAACATGTCAAGAAGTTGATTAAAGACCTAAAAGATAATAACATTATTCAAGATAGTAATTCGCCATTTGCGAGCCCCATATTACTAGTACGAAAAAAGGATGGTAGCGACAGAATGTGTGTTGACTATAGAGAATTAAATAGCAACACCGTCCGTGACCACTTTCCACTTCCCATTATTGATGACCATATTAGTAAATTATCTGGAGCTAAATACTTTTCCGTATTAGATATGGCGGCTGGGTTTCACCAAATCCCAATAGCTAAAGACTCCATAGAAAAAACTGCCTTCGTCACTCCTGACGGGCAATATGAATTCCTACGTATGCCATTTGGGCTATGTAACGCACCTTCTGTTTTTCAAAGGGCCATCAATACAGCACTTAAACAATTTGTAGACGATTTTGTTTTGATTTACATTGATGACGTAGTTATTTATTCAGAAACAGTCGAGCAAGGCATCGAACGTTTAAGGGTAGTCCTAGATGCCCTTCAAAAAACGGGTTTTTCTCTTAATGTTAAGAAATGCAAGTTCCTGCAAAATGAGATCGAATATTTGGGTAGAATTGTCTCTAACGGTCAAGTTAAGCCAAGTCCAGGAAAAGTTCACGCTCTTCTAAGTGCTCCCGCCCCAACAACTGTCAAACATGTCCGGCAGTTTTGTGGATTGGCAAGTTATTTTCGGAAGTTTATCCCTAACTTTTCCTTGGTTATGATTCCGTTATATAATCTCACTCGTAGTAATGTTAAGTGGAACTGGACATCTGAACACGAAGCTGCTAGAAATAAAATCCTTGAGTACCTAGCTTCTGAACCTGTGCTCACTCTATTTGATCCTACCAAATCTGTAGAACTTCACACAGATGCCAGTTCCGCTGGGCTTGGAGGTATTCTTTTCCAAAAACATAGTGATCAGATGAAAGTCGTAGAGTATTTTAGTATGCGCACCACTGACACTGAAAGCCGTTACCACTCATACGAGTTGGAAACGCTAGCTGTAGTTAGGTCCATTAAGCATTTCCGTCATTATTTACTCGGCAGGCCATTCAAGGTTGTTACAGATTGTAACTCCCTGAAGGCCTCACGCAACAAAAAAGAATTATTACCCCGGGTGCATAGATGGTGGGCATACCTTCAATCTTTCGACTTTACAATAGAATATCGTAAGGGAGAACGTATTCCCCATGTAGACTACTTGAGCCGCAATCCGACAACTGTCAACATAAGCAATGTGCAAAATTATAGTGAATGGTTAGAAGTAGAACAAAATAATGACCCTGAAACCAAAACTATTATCGAGTCTATCCAACAAGGCAGTATCGATAAAAATGTAGCATCCAGTTATGAAATACAAGATGGTCTGCTCTATCGTGTTATTTCCCTTGGTAATAAAATCAAAAAACGTCTATTTGTTCCAAAAAGCTACCGGTGGCACATAATACAAATTTATCATGATTCCATTAAGCATTTCGGGTGGGAAAAGACCCTTGAGAAAATTAGAGAACAGTTTTGGTTTCCCAATATGTCCAAATGTACCCGAAAGTATGTTGACAATTGTCTGACTTGCAAAATTAATAAGAGTCAATCCGGTTCCCGACAAATTACCCTACACCCGATAGATAAACCTCCTACGCCATTTCATACCATTCATATGGATACGACCGGCAAATTGAGTGGCAATAAACCTACTAAACAATACGCTGTTGTTTTTATAGACGCATTTACAAAGTTCGTTTTTATAAAACCTGTAACTAATTTGACTGCGGCAGCGACCGTCAACTGTTTAAAAGAATTGATTTACACTTTTGGTACCCCTAAACGCATTGTTTGTGATCAGGCTGCCTCCTACACTGGGAGAGAATTTTCAAGTTTCTGTAAAAATTGGTCTATAGACTTGCATTTCATAGCTAGTGGTGTGAGCCGTGCAAACGGGCAAGTGGAGCGGGTAATGAAGGTTTTGACAAACTGCTTTACGATTGTAGAGAACACATCCAAGAGAAGTTGGAAAGATGCTGTTGGTGAAGTACAGTTGGCAATTAATAGCACATTCAGTAAAAGTACGGGCCATACCCCCTTCCAACTTCTTATGGGCTGTGATCAGTCTCCTCCCGCTATATCAGCCTTACTAAATGATGTCGAACGTTTGGACCTCGATGCATGCCGTGAAGAAGCAAAACTCAGGATGGACGAGCTTGCTCAAACTCAAAAAGCTAATTATGATAAAACTAAAGCCAAAATTGTTCCCTTTAAGGTCGGTGATACTGTTTTGATTCGACAAAATCCGCGAGCCATTAACAAGCTTGACAGTAAGTTTCGAGGTCCATGCGTCATTACAGAGGTACATGATAATGATAGATACACAGTAAAAGTTCATAAAACTGGTAATGAGTTGTATGTTTCCCATGATAATATGCGTTCTGTTAGTCCAGGTATGGGATGTGAATTAACTGATTCGTTAGATAGCTCTGATTAAATTTTGTATTTATGTTTATAGTTAGTAATAGTAATAGTTTATGTTTATAGTTTTACATTCGGGGACGATTGTTCGGCATAACAGTGGTCGTCTGGCCAACGATCATGGTTGTGTCTGACAATCGTAACCGTGCCATGTGATTTGGCGTTACGGTCATGTGATTTGACCAGACTCAATTGCCATGTGATTTGGCGTTACGGTCATGTGATTTGACCAGACTCGATTGCCATGTGATTTGGCGCAACAGTCATGTGATTTGACTAGTATTGATCACCATGTGAATTGGTATATTTTTAGCCATGAGATTTGGCAGTAGGGTCATGAGATTTGACCATTAAAAGATTTTCGAATGTGTTTCCTACTACTGATTTGTTAATGATCGTTTTTAGATATTATGTTCGCGAGCCATAGGCTGCTCGTCAGAATGGCCGTGTGAGAGTAAAAACGTCTTTTTTAAATTGTTTAATGTATTTTAATCAACTTCCGGTTTATGAAAGTATTGTATTTGATTTCTTGTTACCCCCACTTACTACTGAATCGTAGTATAAAAGTGGGGCGCACACGTGTCGACGGATCAGAAGTTGTTCGACTGCGGACACGGCACAATAGTGCTCTGAACTGTCAGGTAATGTTGCTTATTTATATTTGTACTGTCGAATTGCTGTTCTACCGCCTATTTATTTTATGCCTAATTATTCGCTGTGATTAGTAAATGTGTTTATTTAAGTTAATTAATTTAATAAATTGTTATGAATATTTAAATTGTCCTTTTTTTTATTACTTTTACCGTTGGTTAGTTCTAGTTTCTCCCACATATTAACCTGTCATTAGAACAGGGTTGTTTTCCGGAAAAACTAAAGCTTTCCATAATTAAACCTCTGCATAAGAAGAATGCAAGAACAGATAAAAATAACTACCGACCTATCGCCCTAATCTCTATTTTGTCAAAAATTTTCGAAAAAATCATTTATAAGAGGCTACTAAATTTTCTAAATAAGGACGATGTACTTGCCAAAGAACAATTTGGATTCAGAAAAGGTAAACGTACCCAGTTGGCAACATTTAATCTGATAAATTCAATAATAAACAGAATAAATCATAAAATTTCTCCTAGCGTTCTCTTTCTAGACTTAAGCAAGGCCTTTGATGTTGTTGATCATACTAGACTCATAAGCAAATTAGAAAAATATGGTGTGAGAGGTATAGCATTAGATTGGTTTAAATCGTATCTAACTGGCAGAACACAAATAACTCGTATAATTTAATAGCAAAACCAATACTCTCGACAATTACGATTCCAATCCCAGATTTAACCATTTCGGAGTACCACAAGGAAGCATTTTAGGTCCTTTATTATTCCTCATCTACGTTAATGATTTTCCCCAGGTGGTCTACAACCACGAATGTTATTTATTTGCGGATGATACCTCAGTAATTATACGGTGTGATAATGAAAAAAACTATAAAGAGGAAATATGTTATATAAGTTTCTTGGGATTATAGTAGACGAACACCTTATATGGAAAGATCATATCGATAACATATGTAAAAAAATAATAAATCTGTTTTTGCTGTAAAAAGAATCAAAGATTCTACTTCAAAACACACATATTTAATGGTGTACCATGCCTACGTGTGCTCCATTATACGATATGGCATAGTGATATGGGGGTATACAGCAGATCTTATGCGTGTTTTTATTGCACAGAAGAAATGTATTCGCGCTATCTTTAATGCTAAATGGTCAGACTCTTGCAGGCCCATCTTCAAACAAGAAAAAATATTAACTGTCCCTAGCATGTACATTTATGAAGTGGCCAAATTAGTTAAATCCAATATTGAATTGTTTGAACGTAAAAATAATACAAACAAGCGCAAAGTCACTCATTCTTATTTAAAAATGCCAATTCCACGGCTCGAAATGTGCAGACGCAGTTGCGTGTAGATGACGCCGCTTATCTCTCTGCCTCAGAAGATAATCGAATTGCCATATGAGAAATTCTGTAGGTCTCTACGAACGTGGATAATATAATAGAAGAGAGCTTCTATTCTGTGGAGGAGTTTATAAGAAAGTTTTCGTCTCAGTCCTATCATTTTAGAAATGCATTGTAATTACTCTTATCATATTTTAAGTATTGTGTTTCTTTTGTGTGAGTGTTACAACTGATAGTTAGTCTGTGTTCTTCTTTTTTTTCTCTCAATATTTGCATGCTGTTTTATAACTGCGGAATGTGTCTAGCACTTTAATTAAATTTTGCACCAACTCTTGTACCACATTTTATGCAAATAAATGAAATTAAAACTATAAGAGATACAAAATTGGTGCCATGGCAAAAATTGTGTGATGAGCATTTTCGGCTGAGATAATAAATTTGAAGATTTGGAACACCTGATGTGGAAACCCAAGAGCCCAGCTTCTAAGTACCATATACAGGTATGACGTTTTAGCAAAAGTTGTTCAATTTGATAAGCACGCTCTATTGACTTATACAAATTGAAGATGTAAAACACCTGATGTGGAACTCCAGGAGCCCAGCTGGACTATAGCATATACAGATATGACGTTTTAGCAAAAGTGGTTCAATCTGATAAGCACTTTCTATTGACGTATAAACATCGAAGATCTAGAACACCTGATGCGGAACTTAAAGAGAAATACTACACTTGAAATGTTTAGAAATGAATGTTACAAAATAGGTATGGCGAATCAAAAAAAGTAATTAGTCCGTCTTTTAGATCACCCTAAAATAATGGACAACTTTAATGACATGGTGGAAAACACAAAACCGTCGATTATCCCTTTATACACTATAGAAATTAACCCAAGGACAATCCCCGGTGGATGTCGTTAAAAAAAAAGACAATCCCCGGTTCTGTGCTAAGCTATTGCTAACTATGGAGGAAATTACTTGGGCTATTGTAATGGGATGTTAGTGGATTAGGACATAGGAAACTATGGAAATTATGGTACCTCCCGATGACAATGTATTAGGTAAATATAAAAATGGCAGGTGGAGACTCGCCACTCACTTACTGGGCCCCCGGGAATCAGTCACTGAATAGCAAAAAGAGGGCAACAGGGACATAAAGGATACCTCGGCGGACTTTAAACGCAGATTACGAGCTCACTGTGGGTCCAGCATTACTGGCCTACTCGCCACTTGCCACGAGGGACCTACCCTCCGAGCAGGGCTACTAAACCTGCTCTACCGACTCCACTCTGGGCGCCAAACCCCCGTCATTGTTCACTCCGGCCCGCCGGAGATGGGGGACAGTATACTCTCCTTGGAGCACTCGGTATATACTGGGTGTCCCATAAGTCCTTTGAAATCTAAATTTCGAATAAAATTTAAATGGCGCGCGGGAATGGCATGCGGGGTGCGGGGATAGCATCAACGGTCTTTCGGAATTCATTCACCATGGAAAGTTTTATCGGAGCAGACCGTGGTTTTTGTGTGCTTGAGTTTTATCACAACAATGATTCGGCCACCATTGCGCGGCGTAAATTTAGAGAGTATTGCAATTTGCGCACGTTTAATGACTGTCCCAGTGTTCAAACGGTTAAAAATTTTGTTCAGCAGTTCGAGGTGACTGGATCTACAATTTTAATTTGTTGAATAAACAACGATCGGGCCGCCTAAGGACATCACGGACGGAAGACAACATCGACGTAGTGCAAGAGTCAGTTCGTGAAAATCCCACTCAATCCATTCGTAAGCGTTCCAATGCATTAAATACACCCAGATCGACGTTACAGTTCATTTTAAAGAAAGATAAGAAATTACCATCCATAAAAAATTCAGTTAATACAGGAATTAAAAGATACGCCGCGCAATGGTGGCAAAATCATTGTTGTGATAAAACTCCCGCACACAAAAACCACGGTCCGCTCCGGTAAAACTTTCCATGGTGTATGAATTCCCAAAGACCGTTGATGCTATCCCCGCACCCCGCATGCTATTTCCGCGCGCCATTTAAATTTTATTCGAAATTTAGATTTCAAAGGACTTATGGGACACCCAGTATAACCCCGCGGGGTCGCTACTCCCCGTCATCAGCCTCAGATGTCCTGCGGTGCTTATATCTCATTATTATTGTAAATAATAATAAAAAATAAATAAATTGTTTATTGCACAAGAATTGAACATACACTATAACATAAAAACTTTTCCAACATGTTTCATCGCTAAGGTAAATGCAGTGTTGACGTGAACTCTGGTACCCATGTTAAGATTTAACTTGTGTTATGGGTGCCAGCGCTCTTACATAAGTTTGCTCCTAAGCGATTACATTACATTGTGGTAGTAAGTTACCATAGAAGCTGGCGGATGTATACGAGTCTTTTAAGTCTATATGTTTAGAAATATATATTAATTATCACAAAAGCCTGTTTGTGTGTTGTGTGTGTTATGTATGTTAGTCTGTTATGTTTGCTGTGTGAGGAGGTGAAAGTATGTGAGGGAGGTAGTGTGAGTTTATGCGTATCTATGTCAAATAGTGTTATTTTGGCCAAGCAATTTTGTGCAAGAAGTATTTTAAATAAATCTATATCTATACATATAATATCTATACATATAATAAATCTGTAAAAAAAGTGTGTCTGTACATTGAATATATTAAAAAAATAATAATTGGGTGGGGTTTAGAAAGAGTAATGGAGCACAAATCCAAAAAAAAAGTTTTGTCTGTTTGTCTGTATGTCTGTATGTCTGTTTGTTTGTACACGCTAATCTTCGGAACTACTGAACGGATTTCAATGATTCTTTCTTTGTTATATCGGTATTAAGCCTGGTCAACATATAGGCTATAATTTATCTTCGAAACTTGAAGACCTGATGCAGAACTCCAACAGACCAACAAAACTATAAGAGATACAAAATTGGTGCCATGGCAAAAATTGTTTCATGGGATGAGCATTTTCTGCTGAGATAATAAATTTGAAGATCTGGAACACCTGATGTGAAACCCCAAGAGCTCAGCTACTCTGTACCATATAAAGGTATGACGTTTGAGCAAAAGTTGTTCAATCTGATAAGCACTTTCTATTGAATTACAAAAATTGAAGATCTAAAACACCTGATGTGGAACTCCAGGAGCCCAACCAGACTATCCTTACTAATATTATAAATCGGAAAGTGAGTTTGTTTGTTTGTTTGTTTGTTTGTTCCGCTTTCACGCCGTAACTACTGAACCGATTGCTTTGAAATTTTGCAGACGTAAAGTTAAAAGTCCGGATTAAATAATAGGGTACTTTTTATCCCGAAAAAAATAGATATTCCCGAGGGAAAACAAAAATATTGTTTGCTTGATGGATGGATTGTAGATGGCGCTGTGTGTCGTTTAAAACAAGGTAATATATTGCAAACGAATATAAACATGTAAATTTAGAAGCTAAATGATACGATAATGAATCCCCGAAAATGAGGAATTCCCGAGGGATGATGTACAATTTGTTTAATCGTCTAAACTGTTTTTTTTTTACATCTACTTATATATTGCAAACGAATATGAACATATAAATTTAGAAGCTAAATGATACGATAATGAATCCTCGAAAATGAGGAATTCCCGAGGGATGACGTACAATTTGTTTTATCGTCTTAACTGTTTTTTTTACATCTACTTATCCTGAAATAACTATAATTCAACGAATTACTAATTGGTATAAGTATTAGTTAAGTTATTTAGTTCTTGAGGTATGCGATAGATGGCGCTGGGTGTTTTTAAAACGTGGTAACGATGTGTTTTTAAAATACGTAAGAAGTGGAATGATAGCTTTTTAAAACGTGGTGACGTTGTTTTTTTTTAAGATACGTAAGAAGTGCAATGATATCTCGCGCTTTAACCTGTAGCTCATTGTTCAATCGCGAGCTTCCCGATAGCTCGATAGATGGCGATAAGGTTGATGGTGTTAAGGTTCGCCGCGAATTAGTCTTAACGTGTTTTGAAATCAGTGGGGCCCAGTAGCGCCAGGGCCAGCCGCGGCTGCGGGTTGTTCGAAAGAGGTACCGCGGCCCTGGTATATAAAAGGCCTAGGACGGAACACGACGATTTTAGTCAGTAAGAGTCTGACACTCCCTCACCGCTGCTAACCCACAGCGGGAGGGGTGAACCGAATTCCACGCGGGCGAAGCCGCGGGCGGAAAGCTAGTAATTTATATTTTTCAAATCAGACGTTTTACTGATATTTCAATTAAATGATGCGCATTCAGATAGTTGCCATTTGCGAAGCCCTTAAATTTGACTTGGTAAATTTCATACTTTATATTTCGAATATAGACTTTATCCAAATAAGTTCAAGAAATATTTTCGTATGACAGTAAAACATTCGATGAGTTACTATCTTTAATACGTTTAAGTTTATATAAAAGGGACACTAATTATCGACGTGCTGTACCGAGGCGCGGCGGTGCGTACGCGGCGGAGCGGCGCTATTCGGCAACTGCGTCCGCGTAGTCAATCCGCGTCCGCCGTGCATAGTCGCGTAGTAAAATAATCGGCCACTGAGAGTCAGCTACAAAAGACGACGTCACAGCGTATAGTCGGTTCGGTGTGAACGACAATTTCAATATATATGGAAAAGCAATAAACTGCGTAACGCGCGCTCACAGTCAGCGGCCGACAATACGTTTGGTCTGAACGATGCCTTAGGCTTCATTTATTTCATCCGTGAAACGTGCCAACAGCGTTTCCGTGCTACGACCGCGCCTAAAACCGTGTTGTGCGTTTGCCAGTATACTATGTTTTTCTAGGAAGTTACTTATTTGTCCGACTATGAACTTTTCTACAATTTTATTGATAACGGATAATATGGCTATAGGCCTGTAGTTCGCATAATCTGTGTGCGAACCTTGCTTGTAAATAGGCCGTATCAATGCGGTTTTCAATTTCTCCGGATATATACCCTTTTCTACACATAAATTTATAAATAACGCTAAAATTAGATTTATCTTAGTTTTTAATAATTTAATTTCTTTTACTCGTATTTTGTCTATTCCTGGTGACTTATCACAGCTTAGATTATTTATTATCTTTTCAACATCCATAGGAGTTGCTTTTTGAAATCTTAATGACACCAAATTATCCTTTACATATGTCGACATATCGAGAAACTTACAGTTACACACATGCTTGATATTCGTAATTTCTTGGGTAAAAGTACGTGAAAAATTGTTACACACATCTAATAAGGAAGTGGATCTGCCTAGGTATTTTAATATAATATTATCTAAACTTTTTTTATTCTGTCCTGTCCAATTGTTTATTTTAGCCCATACTTTTTTAAGGTTATTTTTACATTTTAATATTTCTTCCTTACGGAAGCTATTTTTTGCTTTATTTATTTCTTTATTTAGTCTATTTCTGTATTTATTATACTGACTTCTCAAATTCATATCGTTAGGTTTTTGCTTCCAATATTTAAATAGTTTGTCTCTAGTCATAATCATATTTTTTAATCTTTTAGTAATCCATGGTTTTGGTTTCCGTTTTTTACTTATACAAATTGTCTTCTGAGACCGGGTATAAACATCAGAAAAAATTGAACATAATTTATCGTATAAACGTAAAGGGCACTTACAGTCCATTAATTCAGTCCAAGAAACAGCTTCGAGTAATTCACACACTTTTTTATCACAAATATTTGTTACCTCACCTTTATTATTCGTCACCGAATTATTTACGTCACACCCGATGCACAGACCTACCAAATAATGGTCAGATAACTTGCTAGTTAGCACATACGCCGTAGTCTTCATTGAGGATCGCACCCACACATGATCGATACACGTCTTCGTAACTATACCTCCATATACCTCTTCACGCGTAATGTCAATAACCCCGCACTCTCATCCTAGTTCACACATATCGGTTTTATAAATATTCGCTGAATTGCAGGTACTCATCATGAGGTCAATGTTTGTATCTCCAATAGTTACTATCTCGTAGTCCCTCGGAACACTGGATAATAGCTGGTGCAATTCTTTTATGAATACACTGTATACACGGTCTGTATACATGGTCTGTATACACACACAATATGCATTGGTCGTTTACCTGGGCGCAACAATTCGCACTTAATTACTTCGGAATGATTAAGGTTTAATGTGTCAGCGGTAAAGTTGTAAACATTTTTCACATATATCAAAATTCCACCTCCTCTAGAACTTTCCCTTGTGTTCACACACATCTCAAACCCTTCCAACTCGTACAAATATAACTCATGCTTTTTAATGTTAATTTCAGTGAGCACAATACAGTCTAATTTATCTATACTATCATGTATCATCGCTTGAAATTCATTGAATTTCTTTCTTAAAGAACAAATATTTAGGTGTATGATATTAAAACTTGATTGTTGATGTTTTAAATCTCTGGCATATAGATTTAAAACATCAACAATCAAGTTTTAATATCATACACCTAAATATTTGTTCTTTAAGAAAGATTTAAGTCTGAGTATTTTTTATACTTAGTTTTTGGTTCTATCACAGATTATATAATAGTTACTACGTAACAGATAAATCACTCCATACAAAAAAGTCCATACCTACTGTTATAAGCACCTACAAGTTCCCCAACTACCTACAAATTCCTAGCTGCGTTATAAAATGAACCTTAAAAGCTCGAGCGCTTGATTGTTATTCCAATGCGATAGCGCAAAGTTCAGTGACCGCAACCGTGCCGTGGCCGTGCTTAGGGTTGCTTCTTACAATGAGGGTTTACGATACTTTTTCTGCCACCAGGCGGCGCTTCGTATGCGTCAGGTCCAAACAGCTGTCAAATAGTATGGAATTGTAGGGTCCGAACTTATTGTTTATTGAAATTCTGTTATATTGGAAGTGTTATTGATTTTATTATGGACTACGGTCAGAATAAGGTTTCCGAACTAAAAATTGAGCTAAGAGAGAGGGTGCAAAAGTCACTGGTACTAAGGAAAAGCTTGTTGAAAAATTTGTTAATACAATATGATTTAGTTTTTTTTATTTACTCAACCTCAATAGTAAAACAATAATGCAGTGCTTTAATTATAAAATAAAAAAAAACACTAAAATCGTTCACTATTCATAGTAAAGATAAGCACTTTGACAGTTACCTGGACCTGACGAGTCGGTGCTGCCACCTGGTGGACGCCATTTTAGAAAACCCTCATCTATATCTATACATATAATAAATATGTAAAAAAAACTGTGTCTGTACATTGAATATATTAAAAAAATAATAATTGGATGGGGTTTAGAAACAGTAATGGAGCACAAATCCAAAAAAAAAATTCTGTCTGTATGTCTGTATGTCTGCATGTCTGTATGTCTGTATGTCTGTATGTCTGTTTGTTTGTACACGCTAATCTTCGGAACTACTGGACGGATTTCAATGATTTTTTCTTTGTTGTATCAGTATTAAGCCTGGTCAACATATAGGCTATAATTTATCTTCGAAACTTGAAGACCTGGTGCAGAACACCAACAGACCAACAAAACTATAAGAGATACCAAAATGGTGCCATAGCAAAAATTGTTTCATGTGATAAGCATTTTCAGCTGAGATAATAAATTTTAAGATCTGGAACACCTGATGTGGAACCCCAAGAGCCCAGCTTCTCTGTACCATATACAGGTATGACGTTTTAGCAAAAGTTGTTCAACTTGATAAGCACTTTCTATTGACTTATACAAATTGAAGATCTAAAACACCTGATGTGGAACTCCAGGGGCCCAGCTAGACTATAGCATATAGAGGTGTGACGTTTTAGCAAAAGCTGTTCAATCTGATAAGCACTCTCTGTTGACTTATAAAAATTGAAGATGTAAAACACCTGATGTGGAACCCCAGGAGCCCAGCTAGACTATAGCATATAAAGATATGACGTTTTTGCAAAAGTGGTCAATCTAATAAGCACTCTTTATTGACGTATATACATCGAAGATCTGGAACACCTGATGTGGAACTTCAAGAGCAATACTACACTTAAAATGTATAGAAACGAATGTTATGAAATAGGTATGGTGACACAAAACCGACGATTATCCCTTTATACACTATAGAAATATGAACTCAAGGACAATCCCCGGTGGACGTCGTTAAAAAAAAGACAATCCCTATACCATACCGCTAACTGTGGATGAAAATTACTTGGGCTATTGTGATGGGATGCTAATGGACTAGGAATGGGGAAACTACGGGAACTATGGCACCTGCCGATGACAATGTATTAGATACATGTAAAAATTGCTGGTGGAGACTTCGCCAGCTCACTTACTGGGCCCCCGGGAATCAGTCACTGAATAGCAACAAGAGGACAACAGGGACATGAGCGGCTGAAGTGTGAGAATACCTCGGCGGATTTTAAACGCAGATTACGCGCTCCCTGTGGGTCACTTACCACGAGGCATCCTCCGAGCAGGGCTACTAACCCTGCTCTAGCGACTCCACTCTGGACGGCCAAGCCAAGCCAGAGGCTTGAGACCTACCCCCGTCATGGTTCACTCTGACCTGCCGGAGATGGGGGCAGTATACTCTCCCTGGAGAACTCAGTATATACAGCCCCGCGGGGTAGCTACTCCCCGTCATCAGCCTCAGATGTCCTGCGGTGCTTATATCTCATTATTATTGTCGTTATTATCTCAAGAGCCTTTGTCCCAATTATGTTAGAGTCGACTTCCAGTCACGATGCAACTGAGTACCAGTGTTTTACAAGGAGCGACTACCTATCTGACCTCCACAACCCGGTTACCCGCTCAACCCAACACCCCTTGGTAAAACTGGTCAGACTTACTGGTCTGACTACCCATAACGACTGCCAAGAATGTTCAATGACAGCCGGAACCTACAGTTTAAGCCTTCCAAATAACGGTCATTGGTATCCAAAATATACGTAGAAAGTACCTACATACGAACTTAGAAAAGTTGCATTGGCAGGTACTTGCCAGACCTGGAATCAAAGACGCACGCTCATACTTGAGAGATTGGTTCTCTACCCACTAAACCACCACGACTTCCACTAAGTCACCACGACTTTGTCATCTATTTTAATGTTTTTTACGTAATACGTGTAATATTTTTGCCACACACAACTTAAATGCGGACTAATTAGAATCACTACATTTATCCCTATGGTCGCGTCTATTGCGGTTCAGTTCTCAGCGTTTTGTTTAGTCTGCTGTGCTTTTGCCGTTGAAGTACAAAAATTAAATATATGGAACGTTTCTAATGCGTATCCCGTTGTTTTCAAGTCAACGGGCTCTTAAAATTCAATATCAGACGATTAAGATCTTTGATTTTGCTGACCCCGTAGTCGCTGGCATAAGGGACAGGATCCGCGTACGAAGTCGCGGGCAGAAGCTAGTAGCATATAAAGGCATGACGTCTTAGCAAAAGTTGTTTAATCTGATAAGCACTCTCTAATGACTTATAAAAATTGAAGATCTAAAACACCTGATGTGGAACTCCAGGAGCCCAGGTAGACAATAGCATATAAAGGTATGACGTTTTAGCAAAATTTGTTCAATCTGATAAGCACACTCTATTGACGTATAAAAATCGAAGATCTGGAACACACTACACTTGAAATGTATATAAATGAATGTTACAAAATAGGTATGTGAATCAAAAAATTAAGTCGTAGTCAGAGCGGCTGAAGGGCGAGGATACCTCGGCGGACTTAAAACGCAGATCACGCGCTCCCTGTGGGTCCAGCATCACCGGCCTACTCGCCACTTACCAGGACGCACCTGCCCTCCGAGAAGGGCTACTATCCATGCTCTAGCGACTCCACTCTGGACGGCAAACCCCCGTCATGGTTCACTCCGGCGGGCCGGAGATGGGAGACAGTATACTCTCCCTGGAGCACTCGGTATATATAGCCCCGCGGGGTCGCTACTCCCCGTCATCAGCTTCAGATGTCCTGCGGTGCTTATATCTCATTATTATTGTCGTTATTATCTCAAGAGCCTTTGTCCCAATTATGTTAGGGTCGACTTCCAGTCACGATGCAACTGAGTACCAGTGTTTTACAAGGAGCAACTGTCTATCTGACCTCCACAACCCGGTTACCCGCTCAACCCAACAACAAAAACTGGTCAGACTTACTGGCTTCTGACTACCCATAACGACTGCCAAGAATATTCAATGACAGCCGGAACGTACAGTTTAACATATTATCCCCTCCAAATAACGGTCATTGGTATCCAAAATATACATAGAAAGTACATACGAACTTAGAAAAGTAGCATGGTGCAGGTGCTGTCCGGGCATGGCTGCTTCGGATCGTACCTGCACCGGATTGGGAGGGAGGAGACTCCACAGTGCCACCACTGTGAAGCCGAGGTGGATACGGCAGAGCACACACTCGAGGTGTGCCCATCGTGGACTGAACCCCGCCGCTCCCCAGCGTGATTGCTGCTATGCTGCGAAGTGAGGAGGCATGGGAAGCGGTGGCCTCCTTCTGTGAGGACGTCATATCACAAAAGGAGTCGGCGGAGCGCGTGCGGGAGAGCGACCCTCTCGCGGCGCCGCACCGCAGACGAAGAAGGGGTGGAAGACGGTGAACACAACGTCTGTCCCCATCCGCCCCGGGGGGTGATCAGCGGGCGACAGGCACGGGGGTGCCACCGCCTGCATCACAAGGATCGCCCCTTGTGCTCCGGCCATCATAGGGACCCCTCCCCACTGGGGGGAGGCATGAGGGGCCTGCCGTGAGGCGGGCAATCGCCGGTGGGGGACTGGAAGCCATAGATTCCCAGACCCCCTCCACTCAGGCGAGGTCGGAGTGCCGCTGGGCCTTTTTAGTGGGTATACCGGGAACGTCTTTACCTGGGAGTCCCACATTCCCCTCTCCCGTCCCCCGACGGGAAGGGGATGCGTAATAGCATTTTTAGCCCAGCGACAACAAAAAAAAAAAAAAAAAGGTACTTGCCAGACCTGGAATCAAAGTCACACGCTCATACTTGAGAGATTGGTTCTTTACCCACTAAACCACCACGACTTCCACTAAGTCACCACGACTTAGTCATCTTAGTTATATTTAATGTTTTTTTACGTAATAATACGTGCAATATTTTTGTCACACACAACTTAAATGCGGACTAATTAGAATCACTACTTTTATCCCTATGGTCACGCCTATTGCGCTTCAGTTCTCAGCGTTTTGTTTAGTTTGTGCTGTGCTTTTGCCGTTGAAGTACAAAAATTAAATATATAGAACGTTTCTAATGGTTATGCGTATTCCGTTGATTTCAAGTCAACGGGCCCTTAAAATTCAATATCAGACGATTCAGATCTTTGATTTTGCTGACAGTGTTTTAATATCAGCAGACAGTCTAAGTTTTTTGAAAATGTAGATTAATTTTCGTATGCGCGACTTCACATTTCCTAAATGATGCTTCCAATTAAGATGACTATCTATATACACTCCTAGATATTTGATATAATCAACTCTGAGTAGTGTTGGACAACCTGCCTGTACCGCGCCTGTACGACTGGCGCGAGGAGGCTCAGCGCCGGGGAGAAACCCCGTTGCCGCGGCAAGTTGTCGCGCAGCGGGCGGAGCTCCGGCGCGATCTCATGGTGGCCTGGAGGGAGCGACTGTCGCAACCCAGTGCACGCCACCATCGTGGCGGTAAGTCCCCTCTTTGAGGAGTGGCTCGGGAGGAGTCACGGCGCCCTCACGTACCGCATGACGCAGGTCCTCACCGGACACGGTTGTTTCGGGAGGTACCTGCACCGCATCGGTCGTGAGGAGGCGCCCGGGTGTCACCATTGTGCGGACAGCCCCGAGGACACAGTCCAGGTGTGCCCCGCATGGGAAGGGCACCGCCGGGTCCTCGTCGAGGCTTTGGGCGGCGGCGACCTCTCGCGTCCGGCCCTGGTTCAGGCCATGGTCCGGAATGGGATGCCGTCGCCTCCTTCTGCGAAGCGGTCATGCTCGAGAAGGAGGAGGCGGAACGCCAGAGAGTTCGCACCTCTCATCCCGGCCGCCGCGCTGGACCAGGTAGACACCATGGGCGCCGGGTGTCGCGAGATGACTCCCGGCCACCGTAGGCGTGGGTCTGTGGGCGGTGAGTTCGGGTGGCTCATCGTCCCTCTGTCTTTCTAGACGACAGACCCGTGTCGACGGCGCGCGTTGTTCCACGCGCTCCTCAAAGAGATGTCAGCAACCACAGCGGGGCCCAGCAGGGCCAAGGCCTGCCGGGGCTGCGGGTTGTTCGAAAGAGATACCGCGGCCCTGGTACATAAAAGGCCTATGACGGAACACGACGGTTTTTAGTCAGTAAGAGTCTGACACTCCCTCACAAAAAACACATACTTTTTTTTTTTTTTTTTAGTGACGTAAAATCATCAAATGACCCCTCCCGCTGTGGGTTAGCAGCGGTGAGGGAGTGTCAGACTCTTACTGACTAAAATCGTCGTGTTCCGCTGCGAATCGATGCAGTCGTGCTGCTGACGCGTAAATTTGTTTATTACAAATTAGAATTTAGCGCGGCGCAAGCCGTTGCTAGTTGTTTTAATCGCCATGAGTGAACAACTCGTGGCGAATGAGCTGCTGGCGTTCCTGCAGCAGAAGCTGGACGTGATGGACGAGGTGTCCGCTGTCCAGATCTGCGCGACGAAATTCAGCGAGGAGGACGTCGCTGCTGCAAAGCAGCTGCTGTACCAGTTGCTCAACAAGAGTGACCAGATGGTGTCCCGCCGGCGTGACGGGACAAAGAAGAGCATTCAGGACATCATCACGCTGCTAAAGGAGTCCGATCCAGACGACGTGCCGACGTTTGTGGCGAAGGATCTGAATAAGCTTCCGCCCGTCATCTTCGACCACGTCGACGTTACTAGCCTGCTGAAAGACATCGTCTTTTTAAAGGCAAGTCTTGCGGATGTACAGAAGAAGTTTGATGCATCCCAAATTATTGTAGCCGATTTGCGCAGCGAACTTAACGAGTTGCGTAAATCGGTGACTGTAACTGGGTCACTTGTGGGTGCATCGAACGTAAAAATGCGGCGCGGAGCGTGCCTCGATGTATCGGGTGTAAGTTTCGCGTCAGCAGTTTTGTCGCCGTCACCGCTGTCACCGCCGAATGCTGAGTCGGCACAGTGCGCGCTTCGTGCGCCCCGCTGCCCCGCTCCCGTCCCTGCGGCTCCTCCGCTCGCCGCCGCTCGACCGCTCGATCAGCTGCTTGTTTCTGCAGCGTCGACGAAATATCAAGGTGTACGTCGAGACTACGCTAGCGTCACCGGTAGCAAAATTGATGCTACGAAGAAGCCCGTGCCCGTAAAGGGATCGAATCGGGCTGACGATGAAGGATTCGTTACGGTGCATAGGAGGAAGCGCCGTCAGCGAACCAATAAGAATCGCTGCGGCACGGCCCCTATTGAGCCTAACGTCAAAATCCGTGCCGCCAAGCCGAACACCCCGGTGTACATCTCCCGCCTACACTACACCACTAAGGCGGAGGACATCATGGAGTACGTGCGTCAGAAGCTGAAGTACGCCCCGAGAGTGCAGCTGCTGGAGTCGCGCCATAACGCCAATTTCAAGGCGTTTGTGGTGCGAGTGCCGACATGTTTCCTGCACCTCGTGTTGGACGAGAACTTCTGGCCACAGGACGTGGTGTTCCGTCGCTTCCGCGGACAAGTGTCACAGGACCGCACAGTGACATAGTGCATAGTGAAGTGATACTAACATAGTTTTAAGTTTTTTATATACTGACAATTTTGTATAATATAATATGTACATATGTTAGTCATTAAGGTATACATATATCTATGGGCCAATGCAGCCTAAAAATAAAGGTATTTGATTTGATTTGATTATGTACCAGGGCCGCGGTATCTCTTTCGAACAACCCGCAGCCCCGGCAGGCCTTGGCCCTGCTGGGCCCCGCTGGGGTTGCTGACATCTCTTTGAGGAGCGCGTGGAACAACGCGCGCCGTCGACACGAGTCTGTCGTCTAAGTAGACAGAGGGACGATGAGCCACCCACAGACCCACGCCTACGGTGGCTGGGAGTCATCACGCGACACCCGGCGCCCATGGTGTCTACCTGGTCCAGCGCGGCGGCCGGGATGAGAGTTAAGTGTCCCAATTATGTTAGGGTCGACTCCAGTCACGATGCAACTGAGTACCAGTATTTTACAAGGAGCGACTGCCTATCTGACCTCCACAACCCGGTTACCCGCTCAACCCAACACCCCTTGGTAAAACTGGTCAGACTTACTGGCTTCTGACTACCCATAATGACTGCCAAGAATGTCCAATGACAGACGGCACCTATAGTTTAACATCCCCTCCAAATAACGGTCATTGGTATTCAAAATATACGTAAAGAAAGTACATACGAACTTTAAAAAGTTGCATTGGCAGGTACATACTTGCCAGACCTGGAATCTAAGTCACACGCTCATACTTGAGAGATTGGTTTTCAACCCATTGGGTAGAGAACCAAACACCACGACTTCCACTAAGTCATCACGACTTTGTCATCTTAATAATATTTAATGCTTTTAGGGTTCCGTACCTCAAAAGGAAAAAACGGAACCCTTATAGGATCACTTTGTTGTCCGTCTGTCTGTCGTCTGTCAAGACCCTTTATCTCAAGAACGCATGGACGTATCAAGCTGAAATTCACATGTAATACTCAGGTCTGTTGTCCCTCTAAGCTGTGAAAATATCAAACTTCTAAGCCAAGCCAATCAAAAGATACAGCCGATTATGTCGATATTTTCTCGTGGATCTCACTCGTGGTTAGTTTTGACAAGAGGTCACAAAGTTTTTGCTCCCATTTAAAATAATCATAAATAATAGTATTTATTGTTTTTGTTAACTGTAAATGCTTTATTAACATATAATTAGACATCACCCACCAGTTCAGTGTATTTCCTACAATATCACGGATCTTATAAACACACAATTATACAGCACAACATTATGGAAGCACTAAAGAGTTCACTGTTCGATATGATGTCATTATTCCAAGACAGGATGACAAGTTTTGAGGCACAGCTGAAGAAGAATCCTGGTGCTTCAAGCAGCACAGATAGCTTGGTTGCGGACTATACTTCTTTCAAGAAGTTCATTCTTGATGCGTTGGGCTGCATTCAACAGTAGATGGCGTTGTCACAGGAGCTGGATAGCATGGAGATGCGTGGACGACGAAAGATGGCGCTGCTGCATGGCGTCACTGAACACACCAAGGAGGACACAGCACGGGTTGTTGCAGAAGTTGTCCGGCGTCATCTCGAATTTACGGAATTTACTGTAGATGATGTGCGACGATGCCATAGGATGGGTAGACAGACTGATACAAGCAAACCCAGGCATATTCTTTGTAAATTACGGGATGTTGGAGTGAGAGACAGCATGTGGTTTGCAAAGACAAAACTGAAGGGCACTGGCATAACTTTATCGGAGTTCCTCACTCGGCCCCGTCATCAGCTCTTCATGTCAGCGCGTGATAAGTTCGGTGTAAACAAATGCTGGACAAAACAAGGGCTTGTTTACGTGATGGGCGCGGACGGCCCCGCCATCGAGTAAGCACACTAGGCGATCTCAGCCGAATCCAGCAAATTAAAGAGAAGGCTCAGTCGTCGCCAGCACCGAAGAAAGCGAAACGAGTAGCTGCCAAAAAAAAGTGATTTCCATAGCTTCTCTTTGTAAGTGATTGTATTATCCGAGTAGCATATTTTTTTCTTGTATTGCTTATCATGTAGTGTAGGTACCCTAAATTGATTTATTTTATTGCTTTTTGTTTCACTACGACGACAAATCACTAAATATAAAAAAATAAATAATGTCATTTGTCAAACGTCACCTGTCAAGTGTCACACTCAGGGTCTGTCAAGTTTGTTCTACGAATTGCATTAAGGTGGGCTTGAAAACAAGAGAGAGTCAACGACATCAGAGTAAAAGAGATAAATATATAATGTTGCCACCAAAAATACAATTTCGTATTCTCCCTAATAATGAGCGTATAAATTGATTTTTAAAGTAAATTACCCTTGAAGATACTTTTAGCTATTATTCTAATGCCAAAAAATATACTTAGTTGAGAAATATTAGATATAAAATTTAATATTACTTATTAGAAAATATATATGGGGGATTATGTGTGGCAACACTAATGTCCGGACGCCATATTGGTTTTGACATTGTTGACGTCACAAGAAAAATGTCTGCGGCCGGTTGCGCACCATTTTATCTTGTACTAATGTTTATTTGTAATAAATAAACTACTTCCATTTAATTCTACATACATTGATAACGTTGAGTCGAGCTTGCTCCTCCGTTGCTGTGTTTTGGTGAAATTAAGTGTGTATTTGTGAGATATAGACTCGGTGTTGAGACAGTGACTTGTTTGATTTTGTTTTGTGTTTAATTCGCGATGAGTTCACAAAAAGAAAACACAAGAATCTGCTGCTTGTGTGGATCTTCACCTTCTAAAGATCCCAGCATCACTTTGCATCGGTTTCCAAAGCCTGGCACTAAAAATGCTCTGCGGTATGTACACTCCATGCTATTCGTCTTAGACGACATAGAATACCACATTTATTGTTAATTCCGCTTCTAACTACCACAAACTCACGTAACATATATACCTATATACTTAAGTCCCAACTTTCCTTGCCAAAAATCATTAGGTACTTACTATAAAAAGTTTTCTTGCTTACACCATTCCCGTATCTAATATAACATCTCTTTCAATCAAAGCGAAGACTACCCACTGACATGATATAATAATATCTTAACTCGGAAAATGATTAAAATAGTGTGTAATTTGAGAGCAGTGGTGGCCGAGTGGTAACTGCCCCAACTTACGAGTGGTAGGTCGCGGGTTCAAACCCGATCTGGCGCATAACTTTGTGTAATTTATTTCGTCACTACTGCTCTCAAAACGGTGAAGGAAAACATCGTGAGGAAACCAGCATGTCCTAGAACCAAAAAAAAATTCGAAGACGTGTGACATCCACCAATCCGCACTGGGCCCGCGGGGTGGATTATGGCCCAAGCCCTCTCCTAGAGAGGAGGCTGTGTCCCAGCAGTGGGAACATTAGAAGGCTGATGATGAGTGTGTAATTTTGATATTTTTAATTTTCAGTTGTGAATTATGGGCAAAGTATTGCTTCCCAAACGAAGCCTGGTCTTCACCAAAATTCCAGGACGCACTCCATAAACAACATAAGATGCTATGCAGCAAACATTTCAAAAGCACATGCTTTAATGAGAAGAAGTTGTTCAGAACAGCTGTACCTGATGTTCAATGCCAAAAGGTTAGTACCATTATCATTTTGAAAGTGTATTTAAAACACCTGTCTTATATAGCACAGAAATACAGACATTATGTTCAGTGTTCATTGTACTATGCAAAGCTATTTCTGAATGACATAGACAAGGCCTGGACCCAAAGATTATGGAGGTACATGGGCTCTATGCGCCACCAAATTGGGAATTTGAGTAGAGCAGAGTAAGAATTATATATGAAGGCAGATTCTTTACTGGAAGAATGAACTTTCGCATAAATGAATTCCCACAAAAAATCTGCTAATGGTTATCCAACCAATTGCAAGATATAAATTTAAAAAATTAAATATATGATGAGTACAATGACCTCTTAAGAGGTTGTTGGTTTTTTCCATAACACTGTATATATGTTTTTTTACATTTACCTCATCTATGACTAATAAATTTAAAGAGTTATCTTTAAATTTATTTAAAATAATCAACTTTCAATTTACAGGATACAACAACTTCTAATGTGCCAGATCAATCTGCCATATTTGAACCTGTTGCCGGTCCATCCAGAATGAATCCTTTAACAGAACATAATGTAAACATTATCACTCCGACCAATTCAGGAATGTTTGTGTGCAAGTCTTCAAAACAAGAAAGTGACCAGAAAAGCAAAATGTTGAGGAAACTGAAAAGTAGTATGAACAAGGTGTATAGATTACAAAAAACTGTAAAACATTTAAAAAACGAATCTTTTTTAAATGTTATTTGTAACAATGAGACAGTCCGAGAAATCCTCAATACAAAAATGAGTTCGACATTTGCACTGTTACTGCAAGGAGAACTGCAGAATTATAAGAGGAAGAAGCCTGGTCGCAGGTGGAACATGGAGGCTAAAATAATAGCATTGAGGCTCTACAAGAGGTCACCAACTAGCTACAAATTGCTAAGGAGAATGATTTGTTTACCAGCACCCAGCACATTAAAATCCCTCTTAAGTAAATTTAAGATGAATGTGGGGACACACAAAACAATACTCACAATTTTAAAAAACACGACAAAACACTTTGTCCCCTCTGAACGTGAGTACATATTGTTGTGGGATGAAATGTCCTTAAGAAAAAATTTATGGTACAATTCGAAGACGGATTTAATTGAAGGGTTTCAAGACCATGCTACACAAGGTAGATCTCCACAGCCAGCTTCATATGCCCTTGTATTTATGATAGTTGGAGTCAGGAAACATTTTAAGCAGCCAGTGGCTTATTATTTATCAAGCGGTTCTGTCACAGCTGACAGACTTTCAGCTTTGATTAAGGAGGTATGCATTGCTTCTTCATATTCAATGATGATCATGCTGATTTAACTCTTTGCTGAACTATGATGTTAGTTTATTTGTTGCTAATCTCCCTTATAATACTTTCAGGTTTTAAATTGTTGCTTTGATGCTGGGATAAACATATGCGCTTCAGTCTGTGACTTGGATGGAGTCAACAAGAGAGCTCTATGTCAATTAGGAGCTTCTGTTGAGAATCCCTTCATAGAAGTGAGCAATCACAAAATTGTCACTCTATTTGACACACCACACCTGCTGAAGTGCTTCAGAAATCTTTTCATGAAATATCATGTAAGATTTAGGACCAATATAACATCAGACCACCAACAAGGAATTGGTAAGTCATTTGTTATTTAGTTTTAGAAAAATAATTGTTTAATAATAAATATGTACATTTAAAGCATAATATTTTTTTGTACAAGTAATTATAACACCGGGAACGATAAGAGGCGGGTTATTTTCTTAGAATAGTTGACTTTATATTTAATTTTGGATATTTATTTTGTACTTTATGTTTTAATTGACTTGTGACGAATAAATAAAATAGTTAATTATAACACTATTAATAATTACTTTACAGGAGTCGCTAAATGGAGCCACATCAAGCAATTTTATGAATTGGACAATAATAATCCCAATTTTGTGTTTGCACCATGCCTAAGTAAACAACACCTTGAGCCTAATTCCAAACAAAAAATGAGGGTAAAACTTGCGGCACAAGTTTTAAGCCACTCAGTTGCAGCAGGACTATATACTAAAATAGCTGGAGGTAAGAAACCTGATTTATTCCTCAGATCATAGTTGCATGATACTTATATTTGTTTCAACAGTATGGTTATCTGGGGTTGTGTCTTTGATAAAGGATAAAACCAACAAATAATTATATTGTGCTTTTAACATTATTACTTAATCCTGTATTGAGCAAGTAACTAGCCGAAACTTCACAATTTATAAAAAGTAAAGTATAAAATAAATGTATATTATGTGTACATTTGCTGCCAGTATATCCGAAGTTATTAAGCTAGTTAGTAATATGCTTACTCATATTGATTTGATTTGTTTATTGTGAATTTTCAGGAGACATGCCGACTGAAGCCTTGGCAACGGCTAATTTAATTTCAAGCATGGACGATTTGTTTGATGGTGTAAACGCGTCGACACCAGACTTAAGGAGAGGAAAAATATTTTCCACAAATATAAAACACAATACAGGACATCTCCAAATGTTCGATAAAATGAAATTTTTTTTTAAAACCCTGGAATTCTTGGGATGCAGGGGTAATCCCCCATCAAAAGATGGCTGGATTTGGACCCTCAATGGGTTAGAAATGGTTTGGAAAATTCTAAGTGCCAAACATACTACAGTTAAAAGTTTATCCACGAGAAGATTCCAGCAGGATCCTCTTGAAAATTTATTTGGATGCATTCGATTCAACTGTGGATCCAATAGCAACCCAACAGTTGCACAATTCGTTGCTGGATTAAAAACAGCTGTAATAAGCAACATGGCACATACTAGCTCAGGTAATTGTGAGCTGGATAGCAACAGTGCCATAATTACCAATTTTAAAAAATTATTGACACCAGCCACAGACATGCACACTGAAACTGAACAATCGGAGTCTGTTATAGAAAATGAAATTGAAGAAAATATTATTTCCTCCCTGGAACAAAATTTGGAGGAAGGAAGTAGCGAACTACAAGCATGTGCTTATGTCTGTGGCTTCATAATTAAAAAATATAAAAATATTTGTAAGAACTGTAAAAATATTTTAGTCTCCGAAACACCAGAAGAAGTGCATAATTTTATAGAGTTTAAAAATTATGATTCGGTAAAAAATTCTCTTACATACGCCTCTAAAAATTTAATAGATTGTGTAGAAAAAAGTGCAAACATAATTAATATTTTTTTAGAAAAAGAGGCGTATAAAGAGAATATAAAAAAAAAAATAACACAATTACTAAAGGACTCTATAAATTATGTCTTCCTCGAAAATTGTATGGAGCACAAAGAATTAAATATAAATTATATAATAAATAGTGTCTTCCATATTAATATAAAGAGATATTGCATAATAAAAAACAAAATTTATTCCGAAGATGCATGTAAATCTGCACTAAAAAGAAAAATGAACATAATTATGCATAAATAAATATCTTAACTAATATTATATGTGTGCGTTCGCGCAGCGGAATGTTGTTGAATTTAAAGATTTTAATTATGCAGATAATTAGTGTATGACGTCCTATAATTGTGTATGGTAAAAAAAAATTTGTGTATGCAGCCATTGTGGAGAAATTAACTAAAAACTGATTCCGCTGGGCAAACGTTGTCCTGTCGGAACTTTTTTTAATCCTTAGACTTTAGAAGAAAAAAGATGTGTCCACAAATTAGTGTGTATTTGTGTGTAATTGTTTATGTATGAATGAAATCAGTGCATGCATAAACTTGGGAGAAATTCAAGTTTCCGCTTCGCGAACGTTTGGCCATTAGCTAGTTTTCATATAAAGCGTTTACATAGAGAGCTGCCGATTTTTACATACGTTGTTTTGAATTTGTTTATATTTGTTTAAAAAACAGATTTAGAAAAAGTCGTAGGGTTTAAAAGATAAAAATGTAAACGTAAAATACACTTTAAAACATACAAAAATTATTGACACCAGCCACAGACATGCACACTGAAACGGAACAATCGGAGTCTGTTATAGAAAATGAAATTGAAGAAAATATTATTTCCTCCCTGGAACAAAATTTGGAGGAAGGAAGTAGCGAACTACAAGCATGTGCTTATGTCTGTGGCTTCATAATTAAAAAATATAAAAATATTTGTAAGAACTGTAAAAATATTTTAGTCTCCGAAACACCAGAAGAAGTGCATAATTTTATAGAGTTTAAAAATTATGATTCGGTAAAAAATTCTCTTACATACGCCTCTAAAAATTTAATAGATTGTGTAGAAAAAAGTGCAAACATAATTAATATTTTTTTAGAAAAAGAGGCGTATAAAGAGAATATAAAAAAAAAAATAACACAATTACTAAAGGACTCTATAAATTATGTCTTCCTCGAAAATTGTATGGAGCACAAAGAATTAAATATAAATTATATAATAAATAGTGTCTTCCATATTAATATAAAGAGATATTGCATAATAAAAAACAAAATTTATTCCGAAGATGCATGTAAATCTGCACTAAAAAGAAAAATGAACATAATTATGCATAAATAAATATCTTAACTAATATTATATGTGTGCGTTCGCGCAGCGGAATGTTGTTGAATTTAAAGATTTTAATTATGCAGATAATTAGTGTATGACGTCCTATAATTGTGTATGGTAAAAAAAAATTTGTGTATGCAGCCATTGTGGAGAAATTAACTAAAAACTGATTCCGCTGGGCAAACGTTGTCCTGTCGGAACTTTTTTTAATCCTTAGACTTTAGAAGAAAAAAGATGTGTCCACAAATTAGTGTGTATTTGTGTGTAATTGTTTATGTATGAATGAAATCAGTGCATGCATAAACTTGGGAGAAATTCAAGTTTCCGCTTCGCGAACGTTTGGCCATTAGCTAGTTTTCATATAAAGCGTTTACATAGAGAGCTGCCGATTTTTACATACGTTGTTTTGAATTTGTTTATATTTGTTTAAAAAACAGATTTAGAAAAAGTCGTAGGGTTTAAAAGATAAAAATGTAAACGTAAAATACACTTTAAAACATACAAAAATTATTGACACCAGCCACAGACATGCACACTGAAACGGAACAATCGGAGTCTGTTATAGAAAATGAAATTGAAGAAAATATTATTTCCTCCCTGGAACAAAATTTGGAGGAAGGAAGTAGCGAACTACAAGCATGTGCTTATGTCTGTGGCTTCATAATTAAAAAATATAAAAATATTTGTAATAACTGCAAAAATATTTTAGTCTCCGAAACACCAGAAGAAGTGCATAATTTTATAGAGTTTAAAAATTATGATTCGGTAAAAAATTCTAAAGTGTATTTTACGTTTATATTTTTATCTTTTAAACCCTGCGACTTTTTCTAAATCTGTTTTTTAAACAAATATAAACAAATTCAAAACAACGTATGTAAAAATCTACAGCTCTCTATGTAAGCGCTTTATATGAAAACTAGCTAATGGCCAAACGTTCGCGAAGCGGAAACTTGAATTTCTCCCAAGTTTATGCATGCACTGATTTCATTCATACATAAACAATTACACCCAAATACACACTAATTTTTGGACACATCTCTTTTCTTCTAAAGTCTATGGATTAAAAAAAGTTTCGCCAGGACAACGTTCGCCCAGCGGAATCAGTTTTTGGTGAATTTCTCCACAATGGCTGCATACACAATTTTTTTTTTACCATACACAATTATAGGACGTCATACACTAATTATCTGCATAATTAAAATCTTTAAATTCAACAACATTCCGCTGCACGAACGCACACATATTTTATTACAGTTTTAAAGTTATTTGAGAAAAACAGATTTGGCTGCAGTAATGTTTGAAATGTTAAAACTTGGCAAGATCGTTTTTCAAAAATTTGTTTCAGCCCGGAACGAAATACATTGATATATAGCTTTTGTTGTGTAGTAAATGTTTGTAAATATCAAAATATAATTGGTCTAGTGTCTTTCTCTTCCTAATCATTTCTATAATAAAGAAGAAATAACACCAACGTTTATTACACAATATGATAGAATAATTTAAACCATGTCTGTAAACTTGTTGTTTGTTAAACAAATCGATAGTATTCTTTATTGTATAATAACATAGTCTTGTTTTTTATAATAGTAACACTTTAAAACTAACTAGAATTTTTGTTTGTTTATGTTTTGATGTTGAAATTGTATGCAATAGGCCCATCCATACTTGTTATTTTGGACGAAAATGTCTGAAATACCTACCTAAATTGATTAAATTCATGTATTTTAAAATTCATTACATAGGTGCACATACTTGTGATTTATGAACACCTTTTGTACCCTATTTCTGGAAATAAATTATAATTATTAACATGCTAAATAAAAAACTCTTGTACTGTAATCTTCCTTTTATTACACTGCTGCACTGCTCTATAAAGATAAATATTAGCAATTTATGCACAAGTACACTGTGTTTCATGTCGATTATTGCTGAGCAAAATGTGATAATCTTGCTCAGCCATAATCGACGAACGCACTGGGGCCCGATTCTCCTAATTTTACGATTCAGTCGAGTCGATTCACATTCGACTGAGATTCAATCCCGACTCAATTACGATTGAAGCATATGTGGCATTCCGCTATTTTTTCTTTGAAATAAACGTTTTTATCCTTTTCTGTCATTCAATAATGAATCATTTTGTCTGCAAATGATTTACGATTGCAATATGATTGTAGAGCAAACTACCGTATAGACCAAAATCACCAAAATAGCAGACCAATCGCAAACCAATCGAATGTCGTTGGAATACGATTGGTCTTATATTAGTAGCAGAATGCCCGATATGGTTAAAACTGCTACTGCGATCATATTGCGATTCAATTTCTATTCGATTTTAACATTATTAACTTAGGAGAATCGGGCCCCTGTACTTGTGCATAAAATGCAATAAAAATGACCTATAGAATATACTGTAGTTTGAAACTCCCGCCCTAGCTTCTACTCTCTAGTTTTCGTGGGCGGAATATAGATGGCGCCGGCCGGTAAGGAAAAATTTCCTCATAAAATTTGTACGGAGTCGTTATTCTTCCCTTTAGGGTATATATGTTCTGTGGTCACACTACTCTAATATCATTATAAATTTTCGTTCGGAAACTTTAATTAAAATAGCTCGGGTAATACAATAATTATACAGTACATACATAACTTTTTTTTTCTAATTGTTGTTAACGTTTATATCATTATTTAGGTGTCCGAGCTACGCTAGACCCACTTTTGAGATTACCTCTTGGATTTTCGCAAGTGACAACACTGATTCCTCCCCTTCCCCGCTCGTCGCGCCCCTCCACGTCCGCTCGCACGTCATCGTGCCGCGCCGGGCGAATAGCTTCGCTCCTCAGTACGTCTTGGATTTTATCGAAGTGAACACGTGCGTTGGAACAGTACAGTACAATAGATTGTTATTTAATAAAATACTTCTGTTCCGTACACTGAAACTTAATCTTAAAGGTAAGTGATATATATTACTATTTAGTTTAATCGAAACTAATATATGGCCTAGTGGTTAAAGGACCAACCTCTCAAGTATGAGGGCGCGGGTTCGATCCCAGGTCAGGCAAGTACCAATGCAACTTTTCTAAGTTTGTATGTACTTTCTAAATATATCTTAGACACCATTGACTG
This sequence comes from Helicoverpa zea x Helicoverpa armigera, assembly GCA_033682625.1. Taxonomy (NCBI): domain Eukaryota; kingdom Metazoa; phylum Arthropoda; class Insecta; order Lepidoptera; family Noctuidae; genus Helicoverpa; species Helicoverpa zea x Helicoverpa armigera. The sequence goes on along the minus strand of JAWIIS010000091.1, from coordinate 73,306 downwards.
TGTTTCGGATGGCACGTTAAACTGTAGGTCCCGGTGTCATTGAACATCCTTGGCAGTCGTTACGGGTAGTCAGAAGCCAGTAAGTCTGACACCAGTCTAACCAAGGGGTATCGGGTTGCCCGGGTAACTGGGTTGAGGAGGTCAGATAGGCAGTCGCTTCTTGTAAAGCACTGGTACTCAGCTGAATCCGGTTAGACTGGAAGCCGACCCCAACATGATTGGGAAAAGGCTCGGAGGATGGAGTTTCATCGAAACTAATAAAAACAGGAAAGCCCTGTTAATCTAGTAGATTTGCCCGCTCTCAGGACGGCCCATCTACAGTTATAAAGCAAACTACTAAGGAAAGCCCTTAGTTTATTGTAAATTTTGTTTCTAAACTCGCTCTCGATAGCCGACTGTCGGCTGAGCGCACAGCCGACGTCGTCTGCTAAGCAGACGACTGGCGCCTGCCACACAGACGACACGGCGGCTGCCTGTCCGATAGCTTATTAAGAACAACCGCTGCGTGCATTACACCAGCAGAACACACAGGCTTATATATAGTACTGTTTGCAGATGGAGCAAGTTACGCTGGGCTCCCTGACCGAGTGGAGACCTCCGACAAAAGAAGAAGCTTTCTTCAACAATGTCGTGCAGATTCTGGATGAAGTATAACCAGATAACTGGAGAGCTTGGTTTATCAACACACCCTCCTATAATGAACTATTCGGGGAACGTATCTCCTCGGATTTAGAGTGCAGGTTACGATTTGCCATTCCAACGATCAGACTAAAAAAACAAAGTAGGGTAAAAAACTGTGTAAATCTTAGAAGAGATAGGGTAAAGCTAGTCCAACAATTAAAAACCTGTTCTCTTGAGCTAGAACATTGCCAAGTTTCTCATGACTTAGACATAAAACAGTTGCATGAACAATTACTTGTGAAAGAAAATTTACTATCTGATATTTTCAGGAAATATGAGGAATCTCAACACGAACTGAGTATGCGCTTGTTGCAGGCTGGTAAGCTAGTGGATCTGGTGAAATACAGTGCAGAGAGATATGAGTCATTAACTAATAATCTTTCCTGTACCCGTGCTCACCCAATCCCAATCCTTGAACCCCGGCCTGTTACTACATTACTAGACCCCCCTCATACTGTTCCAATCATTCACAACACTAAGCAACACAAGTCAGTCTTATTAACAGATAAATTTGGTAAAGGTTTAGGCTCATATATTCAACACTCACTCCCACAAGAACATAATGTAACTAGTTACTGCTACCCAAACCTACACTTCAACAACATAATAAACAAGATAGTTAATACACAGTTTGATGCTAACACTACACTAGTTCTTTTGATAGGCAACAGTCTTGATGTAATTAAAAGTGACATTGCTTATGGTATCAACACCTTATTAAAACTAAATTTAAAAAACATTATGATTTGTGCACTTCCATATTCTGACTGTTTTTCTGACACACAAAATAGTTATTCAAATTCAAATTCAAATTCAAATTCAAAGTCTTTATTGCGAACTAAGTGGTATAAAAGGATCTTATAACTAGGTACGTACTTAGGACTTAGTTGCCCGTTAAGGCATTGCAATTTATTAACTTATTTATATACATTAACATTAGGTTCCTATGTTACTACTTATAAATAAAACTAATTACTATTACAGAACTAAATTTAGTGAGATCATACTATATATGTATATATCTTTATATGTATGTATCTATATATGTATATCTATATATGTATGTATCTTTATTTCTAGTCTTATAATCTAGTTGAACATATCATATTATTTATATCACATTCGTTTCTCATTATATTATTATTTTTCTTCGAGAAACTCTTTTACAGAGTAATAGGCTTTTTGAATGAGAAAATCTTTGAGTTTCCTTTTAAATATGGTAACAGATTTTAGGCTCTTAATTTCTGTGGGAACTTTATTGTATATTTTAATACTCATACAAAAAATACTGTAACCGTATACTGCAGTGCGGTGTGTCTTATTGGATAATGTATTATGATGTCTTCTACTTTTTAATGTGACATATGAATTGATGTTAGTTTTTACTAAAATGGAGGCCTCGTATATGTAGAGAGAAGGAAGTGTTAATAATTTAAGGTTTATGAAATAGGGTTTACAGGAGTCGGTTTGTTGTATTCCACAGATTGACCTGATACACCTTTTCTGTGCCTTAAAAGCAGTCTCTCTATCAGTAGAGTATCCCCAATAAAGTACTCCATAAGCAAGAGTGGATCCTACATATGCGTGGTAAGCACTTAGCAGTGCTGTTTGGTTTGAGACTTTTTTGAGCATATAGAGGGCATATGAAAATTGGCTCAATTTGTTACAGACGTTATTTATGTGTGTTTTCCACGACATATTCGAATCTATGTGTATGCCTAAAAATTTTGTGCTGGTGACCTCAGATATAGCTTCATTATTATATTTAATAGAAAGTGGCATTTCTTTTGTGTTTTTATTTTTGAATTTCATGTAATGGGTTTTAGAAAGATTTATTTTCAGATTATTAATTGTAAGCCAATTTATTAATTTAGATAGGGATTCATTTATTTCTGATTCGTGGTTTTTATTTTTATTGTTTGTGAATAGAGCCGTGCTGTCGTCAGCAAACAGAACCATAGGGTGCGGAATAGCGTTAGGTAAGTCATTGATATAGATGAGAAAAAGTAGAGGTCCTAATATTGACCCTTGAGGTACACCAAATTTGATAAATCTTGGGCATGTTCATACTCTGAACAATTTTATATACACATTGACATGTTGTCATAGGGACAAACTATTATTCTTTGACACTAACAAGTTTGTTAGTGAATTTCATTTGAGTAGGGAAAGCATGTTTTTCCCTAATAAATATAAAGATAATATAGCTACATTGATAGCATATAATATTAACATTGTCATAGCCAACAATATGACAAAATGTAGGATAAGCGACGAGCCAGTATTGACTAGTTATTCTAACAATACTGTGATTGATTGTTTAAACTAGATTCTAAGACAATAGAAAAGCGTAGCGATAACCTCATCCTGTTTCATCAGAATGTAAACCGTTTTTCTGGCAAAATATTAGACATTGAACTTTTAACTGATAAGTTTTCTATAGATATATTATGTCTTTGTGAGACATGGCTCAAGCCTGAGAAAATGTTATTTAATATTAATAATTTCAAGGTTGCTAGTGTATTTAATAGGGTAACTGCAGAGGGTGGGGGTACATTGATATTGTGTAAAAATAACTTAAAATTTAAGGATAGAAGCGACATCACTTCGAGCTCTGTTAATCGCCTGTGCGAGGTAGCATGTGCAGAAATAGGAAGTCATTTATTCTTATGTGTATATAGACCACCAGCAAGTAACTTTTCACTATTTATTACAAACTAGCTTCTGCCCGCGACTTCGTACGCGGATCCTGTCCCTTATGCCAGCGACTACGGGGTCAGCAAAATCAAAGATCTGAATCATCTGATATTGAATTCAGTCGCTCCTTGTAAAACACTGGTACTCAGTTGCATCGTGACTGGAAGTCGACCCTAACATAATTGGGACAAAGGCTCTTGAGATAATAACGATAATAATAATGAGATATAAGCACCGCAGGACATCTGAGGCTGATGACGGGGAGTAGCGACCCCGCGGGGCTATATATACTGAGTTCTCCAGGGAGAGTATACTGTCCCCAATCTCCGGCCGGTCGGAGTGAACCATGACGGGGGTAGGTCTCACGCCTCTGGCTTGGCTTGGCCGTCCAGAGTGGAGTCGCTAGAGCAGGGTTAGTAGCCCTGCTCGGAGGATAGGTGCTTCGTGGTAAGTGATCCACAGGGAGCGCGTAATCTGCGTTTAAAATCCGCCTAGGTATCCTCACACTTCAGCCGCTCATGTCCCTGTTGCCCTCTTGTTGCTATTCAGTGACTGATTCCCGGGGGCCCAGTAAATGAGCTGGCGAGTCTCCACCTGCCATTTTTACATGTATCTTACACATTGTCATCGGCAGGTGCCATAGTTCGCGTAGTTTCCCCATTCCTAGTCCATTAGCATGCCATCACAATAGCCCAAGTAGTTTTCATCCATAGTTAGCAATAGTTTAGCACTGAACCGATAGTCCTTGGGTACATTCCTATAGTGTATAAAGGGGTAATCGTCGGTTTTGTGTCACCATTTCATTGTCTCAAAAGGGCTTCAGCGTGTTGGCTTCGGCCCCACGTTTGCCTCCCAAAAGTTCGGAACTCTGTAGTCCCGAGGTCTGGAAGAGACACACAAAATAATAATGAGATATAACGCAACAAATTCGGAGAGTGGGGGCTCGTGACGCAACGTCTAGGTATGTAAAATTTGTAGGTACTAAGCAGTGACTTAACACAAAATTCAAGCGTGTTAATCTTCGTTATTATTTGTTTGTGAGAAGGAGAAAAGAAAAAAATACGTGTCCATTATTTTAGGGTTATCTAAAAGAAGGACTAATTACTTTTTTTGATTCACCATACCTATTTCATAACATTCATTTCTATACATTTCAAGACAGTGTAGTATTGCTCTTGAAGTTCCACATCAGGTGTTCCAGATCTTCAAAGTTTTTTCGTCAATAGAGAGTGCTTATCAAATTGAACAACTTTTGATAAAACGTCATACCTCTATATGCTATAGTCTAGCTGGGCCCCTGGAGTTCCACATCAGGTGTTTTAGATCTTCAATTTGTATAAGTGAATAGAAAGTGCTTATCAAATTGAACAACTTTTGCTAAAACGTCATACCTGTATATGGTACAGAGAAGCTGGGCTCTTGGGGTTCCACATCAGGTGTTCCAGATCTTAAAATTTATTATCTCAGCTGAAATGCTCATCATATGAAACAATTTTTGCCATGGCACCATTTTTGTATCTCTTATAGTTTTGTTGGTCTGTTGGTGTTCCGCATCAGGTCTTCAAGTTTCGAAGATAAATTATAGCCTATATGTTGACCAGGCTTAATACTGATACAACAAAGAAAAAATCATTGAAATCCGTTCAGTAGTTCGGAAGATTAGCGTGTACAAACAAACAGACATACAGACATACAGACATACAGACATGCAGACATACAGACATACAGACAACATTTTTTTTTGATTTGTGTTCCATTAATGTTTCTAAACCCCACCTAATTTTTTTTTTTAATATATTCAATGTACAGACACACTTTTTTTACAGATTTATTATATGTATATAGATTTATTATATGTATATAGATATAGATATGGAGGAAATACTTAGGAAGATTTTTAAGTCAAATAAACTAGTTTTCATTTGCGGTGACTTTAACATAGATATATCTTCTGAATCTTCTGATAAATATCAACTGTTATCTCTATTCCAATCTTTCAATTTAAAACATTTGTTTAATGAACCCACTAGAATTACAGCTTCCTCAAGTTCATGTTTAGACAATATTTTTACAAATTGTGTGGTTCAGTATTCTTCCATTATTGCTGGTGTGAGATCGGATCACTTGGGGCAGCTTGTTAGCTTTCCTGCTAATAGAAACACTCCGTCAAGCATAGTAATTAAATACAGACAATTAACAGACAGAACCTTAGAAACCTTTAAAAATAATATCGTCAATAAATTATGCAGTAGTTTTAAATCAGAGGACCCGAATACTAAAGAACAATGTTCATTTTTGACCTGACTATGTATAGAAATGAAATAAATATTAAAATGTAGCTTATTGTTTTGTGTATTGATTACGCTTATCACAATATTAGAAGAAACGCAGGAAAAAAAGTTTTTTAACATTTAATCACGTAACATTTTTTCTATGGCATAACGTATTAACATATTTTGAACGCATCCAAATCATCCTTCTTTAAAACGTTCCATTTTACACTTTGCTGCTTGATTTTATTTAACTGTGTTTCTGAGTTTTATGGTTATTTCACGATTAATTTGATCAGTAGGTATTTATTTATTAGTCATGGGATAAAATAAATTATTTAATAAATAACACAATAATTAAATTAAATTAATTATGCAGTGTCTTGGAGGGTAAGGGGTAGAAGGCAATAACATCTAGCCGGCCCAATTGTCAACCTCACCTGCACGCGTCTGTGGTTCGTATGAATAGCAAACGGCGGAGCCATGCCTAGGTCTAGGCTCCGTGGTGCCCCCTGCTAGAAAACAGACGAGGCTCTGGCGACCGAGCAGTGGCGGTATAACCACAAACCCTACTAGGTAACTGGTGGAAGAGGCTATCACAAGCCTTGGGGATTAAATACCCTCAAAAAGAGTGGCAATACCACCTTGGGAAAGTGTTATTAGTGATCGCCCAACTCGTAAAATATGAAAATGTCCGAATGTGAAGAATGTGCTCTGTCATGCGATCCGGCTAACCCCCGGCGCTCTCCGGTACCCGGGCTGGAGAGTGTGAAATCTGTTACCGAAGGCTGTCCAGGAGCGAGTAACCAGGCTTCTGACGCAGTTAATGCTACTGGAAAAAAGAAACTGATTCAACAATCATTTCACCCTGCCTTGTTTATTACGAGACCCAGAAGTACTTCACTGGGAAGCAAGCAAAACGACTCCACCTCAACGGTTCCATTCCAAACAAGTCACGTCGTGTCATACCAGGCATGTGAAAGCAACAACCAGGCGCAGCCCCCAGACTGGCAAAGTGTGCCCACAACTAGAAGTGCGAGGGAAATGACTTCACTTACAAGGTGGTTAATAAAAGCCAGATAAGAGTTAGTAGTTGTACGACTGAAACATACAAAAAGCTAATCCAATTGGTACGGGAGCATCATCTAATTGGCCACACATTTAACAGAAAAGAAGATAGGTGTTATCGAATCGTAATTAGAAATTTGCACCACTCAACACCATTAAGTGCAATAAAGAGGAAATTGAATTGACTGGTAATACTGTTGTGGGCGAAATCATAAATTCAAAATATGGCCCAGACAAAACGCCAACGTCTACCTTCTTTGTTAACCTGATGCCAGGCCCAAATAATAAGGCTTCTAAAGAGATCAAATACATCTACCACCAAGCTGTTGTGATAGAAGACCCTAGAAGGAAAAGGTCTATAGTACAATGCCAAAGATGTCAGCAATATGGACACACGAAAAATTATTGCATGAGACCTTATAGGTGTGTAAAATGCGCCCAGGCTCATAAAACATCAGAGTGTCCCAAGGTCGATCGAAACACTCCTGCAATGTGTGCATTGTGCCAGGGACCGCATCCAGCTAATTATAAAGGCTGCGAAGTCTACCAGGAAATTTTAGCCCGCAGAACATCCAGACCCAAGGACAGATCGCAAACGAAAAACCAAAGTGCTAATGTGATAACGCCTACACCTACCTTGACCCACCAATCTGGCGAAGAAAATGCTAACAAGCAATTATATTCCGAGAAACTGAAAACCACCAAAATCCAATTAGATGATAACTCTCATAACCTACAGGTCCATCCACTCAGTAGTTCTGTAGAAAAAATACTCTTAAAACAATCAGAAAAATTCGACCTACTCTTACAACAAATTAGCACCATGTTAGGTCTCTTGACAACCCTCATCAACAAGATGGTAAAATGAATGCCTTAAAGTTGGCAACATGGAACATAAACGGTCTTGCGCCAAATAAACATGATGTACAAATATTAATAAATGAACACAGTCTGGATGTAGTTCTTATCTCGGAAACACATTGCACCGGTTCAAGCAACATCAAATTTGACGGATACAACACCTATCTCACAAACCATCCAGATGGAACAAGTCATGCAGGAACGGCTATAATTGTTCGAAAGTCCATAAAACATCACGTAATGCCCGAATTTAAGACGGATCACCTACAAGCTACAACAATCGCTGTTACAGACAAATGTGGATATTTCACCGTGTCTTCCATTTGCTGGTCTATTTTGTGCTTGGGTGGGCCAAGCACAAAATAGACCAGCATATGTTTGACAATTTCTTCTCGACTCTTGGCCCCCGATTTATTGCGGGCGGCGACTGGAACGCAAAGCACAGCCATTGGGGATCTAGGTTAATTACAACCAGAGGTCGACAATTGAAGAGCAGCATTGATAGCAATCATCTCCATACAATGTCAGCTTCCGAACCAACTTATTGGCCTACAGATCCAAATAAAGTGCCTGACCTCCTTGACTTCTTTGTCATCGGTGGGCTTTCAAGGCATTATTTCAAAGCTGAATCTTGTCTTGATAGCTCTTCTGACCATACTCCAGTCATCTTGACAGCCAGCACAACTTTCGATCGAATATGATGCGCCGGACATACTTAGCAATAAACAAACGGATTGGCACGCATTCCGCGAATACATAGAGGCAAATATCAAACTAAAGTTGGCACTCAAATCACCAGATGATATCGAAGAAGCAACCAAATATATCACGTCTCTTATACAAGAAGCTTGCTGGAAATGTACTCCGGAACTGAAGTACAGTAACGTCCCTGCAAATCAACCCACGCAAATAAGGCAACAAATTCTTGAGAAACGTCGTCTAAGAAGAATCTGGCATCAATCAAGACATCCGATGGATAAAACTGCTCTGAACAAAGCTACTGCAAGCCTTAAGATAGCAATATCCGACCTTCACGAAAAAACCTTACAGTCAAAGTTGGAATCGCTCACAGCCACAGCAACTACAAACTATTCGCTCTGGAAATTCACGAAAACGTTGGACCAACCTCAAGTACCAAAGCCACCTATAAGATCAACTCCAAATGGCTGGGCTAGAACAAACCAGGACAAAGCAAACGCATTTGCGGAACATCTTGCTACAGTATTTACTCCTAACGACACTGGTGATGTTGCTTTTGATAAAAGTGTTGAAGACACTCTCAACCAAACTCTACAACTGGATCTACCACCAAAACCAACCACAACTCGGGAGGTGTGGGGAGTAATAAAGACACTCAAGAATAAAAAAGCACCAGGGTTCGATTTGATAACCAAGGAAGTACTGAAAGAGCTACCGAAAAAGGCAGTAACTTTTCTGACGACACTTTATAACGGCATCCTGCGCATTCAATACTTCCCTCGCCTGTGGAAAATATCGCAAATTGTAATGATCCACAAATTGGGCAAACCTGCTCATAAAATTGCCTCTTACCGTCCGATTAGTCTGTTACCCATCCTCTCAAAACTATTCGAGAAAATATTGCTGAGACGACTCTTGCCTATACTTGCTAGCAACCATACAATACCTGATCACCAGTTTGGCTTTAGACTACAGCATTCCACAGTAGAACAAGTGCATCGAGTCTGCGATGTAATAAGGGACACACTTGAAGGGAAAGAATATTGTTCTGCAGTGTTCCTTGATATCCAGCAAGCATTTGTTAGATTTTGATACATAATAGAGCAATTTAATGTATTATTTAATTATTGAAATCCCAAGAATAAGTGTAGAAAGCAAGGAATAAAACAAAGGTATAAAAAATAAATAAAACATTTTCTATGATCAAAATCAAATCGAAATGAAAAATCATTTATTCAAACTCGGCTGCAAAACAGCACTTTTAGAACGTCAGGATTTTACAATAGACAGCCCCCAAAACGCCCACCCTTCACCACTTCCTATGTGTTTTTGCTGGGAAGAAGAAGTGGTGGAACAAACTCCCCAGCAACACAATTCTGTCTGTATGGTTATAACCCATTAGAACATAAATCATATATATCATAAAGAAATAATTCCATATGGTACCCAATGTAATACACAGTACAGCATAAATATATCTTAAAGACATGTATAAAGCGATAGATCACTATACATTTTAAACATCAGCACAATAATACATAAAACAACAATTACAATAATCACATCACAGTAAGAAAATATAAATCGGGAAGAATACTTAACTTTCGTGTGTTGTCTACACCTCAACGTCCACCAGAAAAGTGCCACGACTATTTTAAAACATCATTTCGAACAGTCATACTAATCCGCCAAAATTGACCAATCAGAGACAAGTAAGCTTTATATACAAATAACTAAATTCACAATTGAAATAAACTAATTTAAACACACCAAATCTTATTTAAAACTTATAACGATAATTTTAATATTTATTTTATCATTAAACATGTAAGATTTTGGATATAAAATTTAATGTACATAAAACAATTACATAAAGGTACCCTCGTTTTCATGTGCGTTTACAGAGACAGCAAAAATATTCAATATTTGACATTTAAAGTTCGTTTACAGAGATAGTTAAAATCAAGAAATATACCATAATCTGACACATTCGACAAAGTCTGGCACAGTGGATTACTCTATAAAATCAAATGCAACATTCCTCACAGCTACTACTTGCTACTGGCTTCGTATCTGTCAAATAGATTATTCCAAGTCAGAGAGGGTGATGCCACATCGTCATTCCATGTCATCAGAGCGGGTGTACCCCAAGGTTCTATTCTTGGTCCCATATTGTACACCATGTATACTGCAGACCTGCCAGAAGTACCAGGAGTTATGACTGCCACCTATGCTGATGATACAGCCATTTTAGCCCGAAACAAGGACTCTACTGCTGCATCAGATACGTTACAGAGGGGTCTTGACGAAATAAATGTCTGGTTGGACAAGTGGAGAATAAAAGCCAGTGTCAACAAATCGGTTCACGCGACATTCACCCTGAGACGCGGTGACTGTCCACCAGTCACTCTTGGTGATAATATCTTAACCCACAACGATAGCGTACGATATCTCGGTATTCATCTAGACCGCCGACTAACCTGGAAGAAACACATAAAATGTAAAAGAGACGAGCTTAACATCCGCCATAAAAATCTGTATTGGTTAATGGGAAGAAACTCTAAACTCTCTGTGGATAATAAACTCCTAATCTACAAAAGCATACTGAGACCAGGCTGGATGTATGCCGTCTTACCACAAAAACTTTTAAACGTCAGTTTATGCCTTGTCTAAAAAAATGTCAAATTATGACGTTGACATATGGTTCATTTTGCAGCCAAAAATTTATTAGACAAGTGTAAAACAGGGTTTAAAGTTTTTGTAGTAAGGCCCATAGTATTCAACTGTGGGGTAGTGCTTGTGACTCCAACATAAATATCTTACAACGACTTGAAAATGTTATCCTAAGATCAATAGCAAATGTCCCATGGTTTGTTACGAATGCGGAGATACATGAGAACCTGAATATTAGCACAGTAAAAGAGGAGATCCGACACAATGCTGAAAGCTACAAAAAGAGGCTAGAAAATCATCCCAATGATCTAGCAGTCCAGCTAATAAGTACCAGGCGTGAAACCCGTTTAAAACGGCATGTGATCCTGGGGTCAACATAGACCAGGTCTAGTCAATCACGATGAGGAGCTGTCTCCGCTGGGAGATACACTCGACATGACACAGTGCACTCAAAAAATTTGCTCATAGTCTACGACTGATTGCAGATATACCCAGAGAAAAAAAAAAAAAAAAAAAAAAAAATTATGCAGTGTTTCATTTAGTGGCCGCAAGTGAAATGGATTTTTTGACATTTGATTGACAGTTGACAGTTCTGTGATTTGCATCGGCGCAGTCCTTCGTTGTTGCGCTTGCGTTTCGTTGTGTACTGTGCTATTTCGTGTGTGTTTCTTCTTATTACGACCCTATTTACCACCCCTTGACGCCGATATCTTCCTCATCTGACGACCTTTGCTTACCATACCTGACACCGTTATAAATCCGCCCTGTTGACAATTGGTTGACAATGCCGCCATCAGCAAGTCGACGTATACTTTGCATAAACTGCAATGTCTGTATAAATACGTTCCGACGTTATCTCGTTCAAGAGCTGAACACAAGGGTTATTTCGTTACTTAGCGAGTGGATATCACCAGTAATTGTAAGTATTTTATGCTTATTATTTTTAATCTAAAAATATATGAGAATCACACAAAGCTCCTATACAATGTGTGACATAAGCAACTGTTCGAAAAAGTTTTGAACTGGTGTATATTGTTAATGTGAAATCATCAATATAACCCTGCTGGTATTAAGCTATTTGTTTATAATTGTATTGGAAAGAAGTTTATATTGAGTATCCTATTTCAGATTACTGAGGACGATTACATTTGTGAACCTTGTAATGAACTCCTCATGAGGAGCATAAACCAGCAATTAACAACAAGCTGTGATGGTGCTCAAGCTTCTGGGTCATCTCAACTTGGACGTAGACAAGTGTGCAGTATTTGTGGACGGTCTACACTTAATCATCAGAGCCATGCTATTGTTATTGACAATCCTTCAGAAGAGCAAAGATAGATTAATGCTGTTATACAAACAAGAATTGCGCCACGTCAGGTACCTATTTATGTTTCTATATTGTTTATTATCATATTTCTTCTTGATAAAAATGATCATAACTGTCAGTGATTGACCTGTGCTGTAATAGTTATAACCACAAATAAAAAATAATGTACATAATAATACTTTATCATGAAAATAATAGGTATTATTGTTTTTTGATCCTGAATGTAGTGACAGAGTACAAGGGGAGTAGGATATCTTCATAGAAACGCGCCGCGCGCGGCTTGTATGTGTGCACCATAGTATTTACGCGTCGCGTACGCACACTTTTATAGGGAATATCAGTGCGGGCCGTGGCTAGCACTGATAATCCCTATCAAAGTGTGCGTGCGCGACGTACTTGCCGCTCGCGGTGCGTTTCTATGAAGATTACTTACTCTATTTTTTTGTACTCTGGTAGTGACATGTCTTTTTATATTAATACATAAAATACCTGATATTAATTCAATGTTTTTTTTCATAGATATCATCATCTGATAGAATATGCCATGCATGCTGGATGAGTTGCAAGCGTGCTGCCATACGTATTGAGCATGCTGATGATGCCCGTGGAGTTGCTACTACTGAAGAAGTTCAAGTTGAAACTACTACTGAAGAAGTTCAAGTTGGAACAGGTGACTCTGAGCTAATCACTGCTGAACCAGTTCATGAAAGTCTAGATCTGCCTTCTGTAGTTGCACCTAGTGAAATAATGTTGGAAAATTATAGACGGGCAGCAAATACTGCTTCTCACTGCCTTTTCCCTCAATGTAATAATATTAATTTGCACAATATGGCAGATTCATTTAGAGCAACAATACTCAGTACAAATCAATATTATATCCCTGTGCACAGCCGTGTTTGTACAGAACATAGACTAAGTAACCAGTGGAGTAATCTGTACAATTCAAGTAATAGCATTAGAACATTTACTTTACAACAAGTGGAACATATTTTTGCATTTGTTAATGCTTTCAAGCCTTACCTTGATTTTACAAATGTAGAAGCTATCCAGGAAATTGAGGATAAAATATTTTTCTTTTGGACTGGAAGGTCTAAACAAGATTTTTTCACCCTTGTTAGTGAAGTTCCTCGCATACAAAGGATGCACAAAGGCCTTTTAGGATTAGCTGCATTGCTAATAAAAATGAGGACCGGTGAATCAGGTGTTCGCTTATCTACATTATTAGATGTACCGCGTAGTACATTAGAGCGGCTAATGAATAAAAGCAGGGAAATCCTGGTTCAAGATTTTGTACCTATGCACCTAGGTATTACTCACATATCAAGAGAAAATCTAATGAATCATAATCTTACAATACCAAATGGTATATACAATGAAAACTTCACAAATGCTATTATTATTTGTGACGGTACATACATAAATATAAATAAAAGTTCAAATTACTCCTTCCAAAAGGATACATATTCATTACATAAATATAAAAATCTATTAAAGCTGTTATGTTTGTACCTACTTTGTGATTTGTTTTCGTGAGTTGTCAAGATTAATATTTTGTAATGTTGGTATTCGAAATAAAACAGTTTTGCTTTCTGATCTCGACCACGTTGTATCTTTTATTGGCGACTGCGGAAAATAAGTTAGATTTCGGTGAAAATGACGGCAAATATAACGAATATAGTGTTTCCCGGGCAGTTTAACCCAAAAACTGATAAGTGGTGTGATTATAAAGAACAGTTATTGTGCGCGCTGGATGCGGCGGGTTACGACAATCTTAACCTAGACAAAGGACGATCGCTGTTTCTTTCTCAGTGTGGAAAAGAAACTTTTGCGTTAATTGCATCACTTCTTGTTCCAAAACGTCCAACAGAAGTGCCGTTGGCGGACATTTTTACGGTTTTGGATCAGTTTTATGAACCCGAGGTTAACGAAATTTTGCAAGCGGGAAAATTTTATAAACGTCAACAAGTGCAAGGTGAAAGCGTGCAAGACTTTGTGGCGGCTATAAGTCTGCTTGGTGCAAAGTGCAATTTCATAGACTTAAAACGCCAGTTGAGAGACCGACTAGTACTGGGGGTGCGGGACGATCGCTTGCGACGCGACTTATTGAAAAAGAAAGACTTGACCTACGAGGTCGCGTTACAAATGTGTCTGGACTATCAAGTGACGTTCCCTGATTTGTACCCTGCGTGTGTGGCTAGTGAGTCTAAGCAAACTCCGTCTAGTGTCACAGAGGCTGAGCCGATGGATATTGGTATTGTTAAATCGAACGAGTGTCGGCGGTGCGGACGAGCACATAGGCCGGGGGAGCGCTGTCCGTTTGTTAAAGCAAAGTGCTTCTACTGCAAGAAGTTTGGGCACATTGCGGCAGCCTGCTCCAAAAAGCCAGGTCGTGAACACCAGGTCGACGACATGAGAGAAGCCAACGCGAGTAACACTTCGCTTGAGAAGATGATGGGCGTGTACGTCTGTGTAGATAATTATTCACCACCGATTACCACAGATGTTATTCAATTCAAATTCTTTATTTCAGACTTATTTTGTCCATATTTTGTTAGTAATACATAATACTTAAGATCTATGTTAGTAAGCTTATTTTAATGTGTGTAATAATATCCAATGCCTCCATATGGGACTTTCAATCTTACAAGCTATTAGCCTCAGGTAGCTGTTGGAACTGTCCCGCACCCTACGCATCAACGATGCTACTCTTTTTCTGATGATGGCATGGAAGCCGTCTATATTCGACTCTGCAAACATCGCCGATGCGCTGCAGTAGCGAGGCAGTCCCATCAGCAACCTGAAAGCATTATTATATTGGATTCTCAGGGCACTGACGACTCGCTGCGTGTTGCTGGTCCACAGGCTGCAGGTATAAAATGTTTGACAATATGCTCTGAAAAGAGTTGTCTTTACTGGCTTTGAGCATCTTGCAAACCTGCGAGCCAGCATATTGCATCGAATCGAATCGAATCGTTATGATAGATAGTCGTATATCGTGTTATGATAGATGGCGTTCAAATATCTATGGAAGTGGACTCGGGTGCATCGCGTACCATTATGTCAGAAGCGACATACAAGAGGCTTTGGTCGACGCCCCCACCCCTCCGGGCGACCAATCTAAAGCTCGTGACATGGACTCAAGACCCCTTGAAAGTAGTAGGACTAGCAGATGTGCGGGTTGTGCTAGGTAATAAGGAAGCACAATGTGAACTGGTCGTGGTGTCCGGAAATGGACCAAATTTGCTGGGAAGGAACTGGTTCCATGCACTAAGCCTTCAAGTATCAGGTTTGTGCTGGACTAAAGAGGAGATAGAGCCATATAGAAGAGAATTTCCTGATCTATTTAGAGAAGGACTTGGCGAGTACAAAGGTCCTGAGGTATCACTTCACGTTCGGCGGGAAGCTACGCCCCGTTTCTTAAAGGCGCGCGTCGTGCCCTACCCGCTTAAAGAAAAAGTCATTAGACAATTGAACGAGATGGTGAAGGCGGGTGTACTGACACCTGTTCGTTATTCGGAGTGGGCGACGCCAGTCACGCCGGTAATAAAAGAAGACGGAACAATACGCATATGTGGTGATTATCGTGCCACGGTGAACGCCGCTATAGATACGGACATCTATCCGCTACCGACGTCTATGGAAGCGTTTGTGAAACTTAGTGGCGGCAGAATATTTAGTAAGCTGGACTTGAAAAACGCTTACACACAACTGAAGGTAGACAACGACACAGCTATGTTGCTCACGCTGAACACTCCGATCGGCCTTATGAAAATGAATCGCTTGCCATTCGGTGTGAGCGCGGCGCCAGCAATTTTTCAACGCCTAATGTCAACGGCGTTAGCGGGTATGGATGGAGTGGCTTGCCTGTTAGATGACATTGCTGTCACTGGAGCCACGATGGATGAACACAACCGGAGACTGAGAGAAGTGCTGAACAAGCTGCAACAGATGGGACTCCGCCTGAATGTAAGGAAATGTGTGTTCGCTGCGAACAGCATTACATTCCTGGGACACATGATTGATGCAGAAGGACTTCACCCAGCACCAGCGAAAGTCAAAGAGATTCGGGAAAAGTCAGCCCCAACGAACAGAGAGACCTTACGTGCCTTCCTGGGCTTGTATAATTTTTATGAAAAGTTCTTACCTGACAAGAGCACGGTGTTGGAGCCATTATATCGACTTTTAGAATCAAAAAGACCTTGGAGGTGGGGTGAGAAGGAACAAGAAGCATTTGTGGAGGCGAAGCGATTACTCTCTTCAGAACGAACGTTGGTAGGCTATGATTTGAAAAAGGAACTACTTCTCATTTGTGATTCATCAGAATATGGTCTCGGAGCGATTATTGCGCACGTCATGAACGACGGGTCAGAGAGACCGGTGATGATGGCCTCACGGACACTTCAGCCGCATGAGAGACGATATGGGCAGATTGATAAAGAGGCCCTGGCCATTGTATTTGGAGTGACAAAGTTTCACGAATTCTTGGCGGGTCGTAGATTTTGTATTGTGACAGATCATAAGCCGCTGGTGGGTTTATTTAACCCTGCGAAAACAATCCCAGACCAGATTTCACCGAGAATGTTGCGCTGGTCATTGAAACTGTCCAGTTATAATTACAGCATTAAATACAGGCCAGGTAAATTAATCGGCAACGCGGACGCATTGAGCCGGTGGACTGCTCCGGACACGTCGAGCGTGCAGGAGGAGGTGCTGCGCGACGTGCTGCTGCTGGAGGAGCAGCCGAGTGGCTGGGAGCTAGATGCTAGTAAGATAGCCGCGGAGACCAATAGAGATTTGGTATTACAAAAAGTTATGTTTCACGTATTGCACGGATGGCCGCGAAAGAACATGGACCCGAGCCTACAAGCTTATTGGACACGAAGAGAGGCTCTTTCACATAATAAAGGTTGTTTATTGTGGAGCAACAGAGTCATAATACCTACGTCCTTACAGGACAAAGTGTTAAAGTTGTTACATGACCCTCATGCGGGCATTGTCCAAACAAAAGCGTATGCAAGAGGCTATGTGTGGTGGGTCGATATGGATCGGCAGATCGAGAGAGTAGTGGCCGACTGTCAGCAATGTCAACTTGTAAGAAATAACCCACCAAAAGATCCGCAGACATGGATAGTTCCAGAGAAGCCGTGGAGCCGGGTGCATGTGGATTTCGCGGGGCCCTTTCGGGGAAAAACTTTTTTAGTCCTAGTAGACAGCTATAGCAAATGGTTTGAAGCTGAAATAGTTCCAGCAATGAATAGTGGTACGGTGATAGCTGTTCTGAGAAAAATTTTCACATCACAAGGGCTTCCCGAAGTGTTGGTGTCTGATAATGGACGTGCATTCACCTCGGATGAATTTAATAATTTTCTAAAAAAGAATGGCATTAAACATTTGTATTCACCGCCCTACCACCCAGAGACTAACGGGTAGATTGAACGCACGATTCAAACGTTTAAAAATAAAGTCAAGAAATTAGAGGATTTGGGCATGCACTGGCAGGAGAGACTTTGTAAAGTTGTATATTATTTACGGACGGTACCGAATAGCTCCACGAACAAGACACCTGCTGAGCTACTGAATAGGCGAAGGTACAGGACGGCCGTGTCGAGCTTACATTCCGACTCGATGCCGAGCCGCGCGGAGCAGCAACTGGAGGCGGCGGCGCAGCGCACGCCGACGCGGACTTTTACGCTGCTGCAGCCCGTGCTAATACGCATGTATGGGCTCGGGAACAAGTGGTGCCGGGCCACCGTGGAGACGGTAGAGGGTCCGACCACATATTTGGTAAGGACGGAAGATGGAGAGCTGCATCGGCGACATGCAGATCAGATACTGGCTAGACCACAAGACACACCTGATAACGGTTCACCTGTCATTAACAACCAGCCAGGCAACCAGACGGATTCTGAACTATCACAGGATCCGCCGATGGTGATTCCACCGCCCGAATTGTGGCGGGATATTATAGGAATTCCTGATGATTAACTTAATTAATTTTAGAAGTAGATTTTTGATTGTAATTCAATTTATTAGTCTTTACCAATCATTATGAGGGAAAGGTATGTTATGTTTGTACCTACTTTGTGATTTGTTTTCGTGAGTTGTCAAGATTAATATTTTGTAATGTTGGTATTCGAAATAAAACAGTTTTGCTTTCTGATCTCGACCACGTTGTATCTTTTAAAAGCCATTTTTATTTGTGGCATGTGATGGTTACATCCTTGATTGTTTCGGTCCATACAAGGCTACCACATCCGATGCCGACATTATGATTTCCCTCTTTGATAATGAAAACGCTCCTCTAAGATTATATTTTCAAGAAAATGATGTGTTCATTTTGGATAGGGTATTCCGAGATTCCATAAGAATGCTGGAAGGTTGCAATTACCGGCCATACATGCCTGATACTCTATTAGAAGGTGAAAACCAATTAACAACACAGCAAGCTAACCAGAGCCGCTGTGTGACTATATGTCGTTGGGTGGTTGAGGCAGTTAATGGACACTTTAAAAGAGATTTCAAGCTCCTGAGGCAAGACTATTTTTATAAATCTGTCCCAAACATGATGCAGAATTTCCAAATAGCTGCTAGTTTACTAAATAGATTTGGTGTTCGTTTTCAGGACCGAAATTAAGCTAATGAGATAGTTACAATTATAAGACAGCGAATTAATTTTGAAAATAATTTAGCCTTGTTAGTTGAACAACTTAACATGAATAGAAGGTCCACTGCTTTTCAGAGTATAACTGCTGACCGAGATAACTTATTTTTGTTTCCTAGATTAAGTTATAGCGAATTAATATTATTTGCTCTAGGTACTTACCAGATAAGACAAGCAAGGTCATACTATGGAGAACATATTAGATTTCATGGATCATAACGAATAGAAGTATGTAGGGATACACAAGACTTTTCTCAATATAATCTTAGAGGAAGTGGTGATAAAACGTTAATAAGAGGAAAAATTAAATCCAGGCACATTTCAAGAAAACAATACTACGTCTATATTTTAGTAGAAAATAATGTGCCTGGCAGAGCTGGGATTGTTGAATATTGTTGCAATTGTTTGGTTGGTCGACGAACCATTGGATGTTGCGCTCAGTGGAGACGGTAGTGTGGTACCTTGGTTGGGCTAGGTACGAAGACAATATATCTGCTCCAGCAGCATTTCTTTTCTGGATGACGTAGTTATAAGAGAACTTGATGATAATGATGAGTATTAATAAACTATTCCATTGTAACATGGTGTTTTATTTACTTTAATTAACTAATTTTTTAGTCTTATAAATGTGGGTTAAATGAACTGTTAACAATGTTGGTTTACCAAATAAATAGGTAATGTGTCATGGAGAACAACAGTTCTCAACTCGACATTCATTTTATAGTGGCAATCATTGAGTTTTAACATTGATTTACAATTATTGGTTTCAAGGAATTAATAAAGTAGAAAAGATGTTTTAAACCATAGTTAGGTAAAAGATATTCCTATTTTAGAATAAACTTCGAGCGTTATTTATATGTTCATACACGTTTGTTTTTATCATTTCTGGTGACAGCAAATCCTAACCTAAAAATAAACATTAATATTTTTCGGAATTTGTGGCGTTTAAATCGCCAAAATGAATTTAATACATTATTTTCTAAACTTATAGGAATTATTTCTACTATATCTTATAGCTATACATATACTTTCACTATCAGGTTTTTCAATGTATGGGAAGTGGGCATTGTTCTTTAATAAGTTATTTAACACACTTTGTCTAGAATTTAATAAATCATGTCCTATTAAGAAACTAAAAATCGACAATAAATTAAAATTCAACGAATGGTGTACAAAAGGGATTAGGATAAGCAGAGATGTATTGTATAATCTGTATCGAGAAAAATCAATGACATCAGATAAATCTTTTCATGATCATGTACGGAACTACTCTAAGGTATTCAAAAATGTATGTATTCTTGCAAAGTCTAAATCAATTAGTGACAGAATAACTAAATCGGATAATAAAATAAAAACCGTTTGGAAAATTATAAATGCGGAAACGGGTCAAATTAAAGTCCGGGATACTGAACTATCGTTAACGATTAATGATGCAACTGTGTCGGATAATGTGCAGGTTGCTAACGCGTTTGACAATTTTTTCTCTAATGTACCAGTAGAGGTTACTAAATCACTTAACTCGTCAGTAGGATATTATTGGGCATTCTAATCCACCTTCCGTTCCTACGGCTCACTCCGTTCGCCTCCGTCGCTCTCGGTGGATTAGAATGCCCAATAATATAAATGGATTACCTTGTTCGATCAGCAAACGGATTGGGCGCCATTCCAATTGGTTATTAGTTTAAAACTAAAACGAGCATGAGAACAGACTATTTAGTGTTTGCTGGCGTAATGTTGCTTATAAATGTGAATGTAACAAATTAATTGAGTCATTTTTAGTCTGTTCGTTTCATGTAGTAACCATGAAGTTTGTCAAACAGCCACAATCATTAAATGTGAATACAGTTTGTATTGAGCCTCGAAATACTGGTTCTCGTCATGGAGACCTGCTACCCAACTCTGTACGTTGCATTATTTGCGGGCCTTCCAATTCTGGAAAAACTAATTTGTTAATAGGTCTTCTCATACATGAGAATGGATTAAGATTTCAAAATGTTTATGTTTATTCGAAAACTCTGCATCAACCCAAATACATTTTTTTAGAACAAGTTTTGCAACGAGTTCCTGGTGTATCATTCCAGAAATATCATGGTAATGAGGAAGTACTGAGTGTCCAGGAGGCAAAACCTAATTCTGTGATCATATTTGATGATGTTGCTTGCGAAAACCAAAACAATATGCGTGATTACTTTGCGATGGGAAGACATAAATGTATTGATTGTTTTTATCTTAACCAAACATATACTAAAATTCCTAAACAGTTAGTTCGGGACAATGCTAACTTAATTATACTTTTTAAACAAGATGAAATTAATTTGAAACATATTTATGAAGAACATGTCAACACTGATATGTCATGGAGCGAATTCCGTGAAATGTGTTCAAAAATATGGAGTGAACCTTTCAATTATATAGTCATTAATAAGGATTGTTCCAAAAATAAAGGATGTTACAGAAATAAATTTGACACTTTTGTAATCTTTGATTAAGATCATAAATATTTAAGTATCTTACCACAGAAATATTATTATTCGTTAAACAACGCTTAACCTATCAAGATATAAAAATGGAAAAAACATTAAAAAAACAAATTGTTGATGCTGCAGAAGCTGTTAAGAAAAAAATACGAAAGATGAAAGACATTGAGATTGATAATAATCAGACACTGGAGTCAATGTTCAAGCCTGTAACAGAACCTCTCAACCTAATTGCAAATGCAAGCATGCAACCTCCTCGTTTATATGCTACGGGAAATGAAGAAGCAGATATTTCATTTATTGATTCAGCTTCTCAGAAAGAAAACCTGAGTAAAGTCGACGGTGACTATGAATCCGACAAGGACAGTGATTGTTCGTTTCAATCATTGGTTGAAAATAAACAGGGTGATACATCATCTTGGTCAATAACCTCAGAAGCACTTGCCGGGGTCCCATATGGTGTCAGAGTGGTGGATGGGAACTTGATGCTAGGTTCAGCTGGCATAACAATCAGCGATGAATATATTAATGTGTCTGGACACAAATATCGAAATACACCTGGTTTAAAACAATTGTTGCTAAAGAAAGATGTAGATTTAAGTTTGGTAACCGACAGGGATATGCAACATTATAAGTCAATGCTACTCGATACAAATGCTCATCGACGAGACTATGATTCCGGTAAACCAATAAAAAGTAATAAGGGGCAGAAATATTTACAAGTTATTAAGCCACTTTTTAAACTACAAAGTACCATCCAAGACAGTATTCTGAAGGGAAAAGGACTGTCATTGACAAAAATGTGGAAAAAGAACACAGATTTTGTATATTGGGATGATCCAAATGAGCTAGTGGATAGGTTAAAATTACTGATAGCTTCTCGAGATGCTGGTAACACTGGAGTTAACAATGAAATTATATCTATCATTGAAGAATTGCGTGAAAATAAAATAATAAATAAATGATTTTAAAAAATGTATTCATTTTATTGTTAACCTTTCATCAATATACACCTAAATATGAACGTAGACAAATTTGGACATCACGTTCATAAAAGATTACGTTTAACAGAGTTACTTGACTTTAATGAGAACGCCCTGTGCAAGTCAGAAACGGGAGACTATGATTTAAAAACAATTAGATTGAAAGGAATAAGATCTCCTGTAGAAGGAGACGAAGCTGTGAACAAGGATTATGTAGATCGAATGAATGCTCAGACAGTACAAGAATTCAATAGACTGATTTCTTCATTACGTTCTCAAATTATAATAGATGGGCAAAATGCAGTTAAGTCTTATTTAAAAACAAAGTCATCAGACGTTTTGACTCATTTCGAAGACAAGTTTTATACTAAAGCAGAGGTAGATAAGTTAATTAAAAATTTCCCTAATGGCAAAACAGCAAATAGTTAATGAAATACATAAAGCCGCACGAAGAAATTTCCTGAGGCGTTCAGTTATTTTAAAAGGAATCGATGATTTGTGGCAAGCCGATCTGATGGACATGCAAAACTTGAAAAAGTATAATAAAAGTTACAATTATGTGCTAGTGGTTATTGATTGCTTCTCAAAGTATGCTTGGGCGGAACCATTGAAATCAAAAAATAAACAAGATGTTACTCATGCATTTGAAAGGATATTGACTTAGAGTCCTATGTCCCCTAGATGGGGCAGAGGGCATCCACAGTGCTCCGCCATCGCGTTCGGTCTTGAGCTTCGCGCTTTATTTCGCTCCACGTTCTGCCTATAGCCGCCGCCTCTGCAATGATCGTCCGCCGCCAGGATTGTTTAGGGCGGCCACGTTTCCGCTTCCCTTGGGGATTCCAGTCTAGGGCTTGCCTCGGGATGTGATCGGGGTCCCTTCGGAGCGTGTGGCCGATCCAGTTCCACTTGCGGCGTTTGATCTGCTGGTCGATCGGTGACTCCCCGCAGCGTTCCCACAGTTCTATGTTGGAGACTTTCTCGGGCCAGTATATACCGAGAATACGACGAAGGCAGCGATTGACGAAGACCTGGAGCTTACGCGAGATGTCTTTTGTGGCCTTCCATGTTTCGCATCCGTACAGCAATACGGTTTTGACATTGGACCGGAATATTTTGAGCTTAACTCTCCTGGTCAACTTCCGTGATTGCCACACAGGACGGAGCTGTGCGAAGGTTGCTCTCCCTTTGGCGATCCTCGAGGTGATGTCCTCCTCGGTCCCTCCTGTTTCCGACACAACACTCCCGAGGTAGGTAAACTTGCGGACCCTCTCCACTCCCTCTGTGCCGATAAGCAACGGTAATGAGCACGTCACTCCGCACCTCATTTCCTGGGTCTTCCGGGTGTTAATTTTTAATCCCGTCTCCATGGCCTCTCGTTGTAGGTCGTCCAGTTTGGCTTGCATGTCGGTTCGCGTGTGGCTCAATAGACATAGGTCGTCGGCATAATCTAAATCTTCTAAGACGTTGGATAGTCCCCACTCTATGCCGCGTCGCTTTTTCTTGGTGGTATGGTGCATGATGCCATCAAGGACAACAAGGAACAGGAGAGGCGAAAGGAGACACCCCTGGCGTACACCCGCATGAACCGGTATGTCCTCCGAGACGAGGCCGTCGTGAGTTACCCTACAAGAATATTTCCCGTAGATGGCCTTAATTATGGTCGTGATCTTCTCGGGGACTCCAATTTCACGAAGCCGGTCCCAGATGCAATTCCATCGCAGCGTGTCGAAGGCTTTTTCGAAGTCCACAAAGGTCAAATACATGTCCCTCTGCCATTCTGATGCCTGTTCGAGGATAATGCGCAAGGTGTTGATCTGGTCCGTGCACGATCGGTTGGGACGGAAGCCAGCCTGCTCTTTACGCAGAAGAGGCTCGACGGCCCCCGACAACCTGTCCAGGATGATCTGGCAGAGCACCTTGGAAGGAGTCGAGAGCAAAGTGATGAAAGGATATTGATTGATAGTAATCGCAGACCTGTTAATTTACAAACGGATATGGGGACCGAGTTTTATAACAATACGTTTCAGAATCTTATGAAGACGAACAATATTAACCATTACTCAACGTTTTCAACCAAAAAAGCTTCGATTGTTGAAAGACTAATAAGAACTATTAAAAACAAGTTATATAAATCTTTTAGCTATAACGGAAACTACAAATGGTTAGTGTAGCATATTTAATATTAGTGAAGTTGAGGGTGTCTCGAAATAAAGCAGTCTGTGTCAAGCTATCTTGTTGTTTTACTACATGGTGACAGCGGTGCGTGAAATAAATTAAATAATCGTGTAATTGGTGGTTAAAAGTTGTTAATATTGATTGTATTTGCTGTATAAACATATTAATCATCGAGTACAATGGAACATGCGCGACCACCAGCGGAATTGAGCCTGGAAGGAGGGCCCGCCAACCGGGCCGACGCATGGCGTAAATGGTTACGTCAATTTCAAGTGTTTTTGAAAGCGTCAGGTGTTCATAAGGAGCCGTCGGATGTTCAAGCCAGTTTATTGATAAATTTGATCGGACCGGAGGGATACGACATCTTTACAACGTTTAAATTTGCAGCGGACGAAGACAAAGACAAACTAGAAAAAATTGTTGAACAATTTAATGCCCATTTCGGTACAAAATCTAATACTACCATGGTGAGATTTAAATTCTTCACAAGATGTCAAGAAATTGGTGAGAGCATAGATGAATATGTCACTGCTTTGAAGCTGTTAAGTCAGCGTTGTGAATTTGAACAACTGGAGGATAGCTTATTGCGCGATCGGATTGTGTGTGGGGTCAAGGACACGAGTGTACGCGATAGATTGCTGCGGACAGACGAATTGACTTTAGAGAAGGCGGTAAAAATATGTCAAGCAAATGAAATATCCAACGACGGTGAAAAGCAGATTGAAGGTATTAAAACGGAGGCCTTAAAAAGTGCATCGGTGGACACTATTTGGAAAGGTGGACGGCGAGACGGCCGCCGTAGTGTCAGAGGCGCAAGTTTGAGTGTGGAATCACGGCGTGGGCGCGGAGCTGTCGGCGGCGGCCGGGGCAGCGGCAGCGCGGGCGCCGGCTTGCGTGGCGGCGGCGACGGTGGCGGCGCGTTTGCTGACATGCGCAGCGCTGCAAGCGGGCCAGGCGAGGCGGCCGGGCCCAGCGCGCGCGCCTGTGCGGCCTGCGCTTCGGTACACTGTGATAGCGGTGAACGTTGTGCGGCGCGTAAAGTGAAGTGTTTTAATTGTGGTGGCAAGGGCCATTTCAAGGTAATGTGTCCAGTGCGTAAGTCAAGAAAGGTTTATGAACTGTACGAAGATTACGATGAAGATGATAAGAAAGACTTGTACTACATATCATCATTGGAATATGTGGATACGATTGTGCAAGCAGAAGCCTCGAAGTGGTATGAAACTCTTTATTTATCCTATACAGGCATCGAACATCGTTTCAAATTAGACACAGGTTCGGATCTTAATGTTTTATCAAAAAATGATTATATAAAATTAGGTTTATCTATGTCGAATGTTATTAAAGACCATACTCGTGCAAAATCTTTTTGCGGCAATTTCTTGTCAATTATTGGGTCTTGTATAATCAAATGGATGTATAAGAATGTTACTTATAATTTGAAGTTTATTATATCGGAACAAAACTGTCAGAGCATATTAGGTAAAGATGCCCTTGAACAAATAGGCCTTGTAAAAAGAGTGTTTTCATTGAACTTGGACAATTATAAAAATTTATTTCGGGGTCTAGGGAAATTACCCGGTACTTACACTATTCCTATTGAGAGTAATGCGAGCCCTTGCATATGTCCGGTCAGAAAAATCCCATTGGGTGTGAGAGACCAACTTAAAGAGGAATTGACTCGCATGGAAAGGTTAGGGGTGATACGAAAGGTTCATCATCCTACATCCTGGGTTAATGGTATTGTTATGGCAGGAAAAAAAGATGGTAGCTTTCGAATATGTCTAGATCCGCGGCCACTAAATCGAGTAATACGACGTCAACATTATCCTTTGCCTACATTGACTGAAATAGCGACCAAGTTGAAAGGTGCGCGGTATTTTAGTAAACTAGATGCAAAATCTGGCTTTTGGATGATACAGCTGGATGACAAGAGTGCTGACTTGTGTACATTTGGGACGCCATTCGGCCGGTACCAATATTTACGTTTGCCATACGGCATAAATTCGGCTTCTGAGGTGTTTCATGCTCGAGTTAGGCAGTTGTTAGAAGACCTGGAAGGCGTCGACTCATTCGTTGATGACGTCATCGTCTGGGGTTCTACTAAGGAGGAGCATGATGAGCGCCTTCGAAGCCTTCTGGAGAGAGCCAATGAGGTAGGTATAAAATTCAATCCAGAAAAGTGTGAGTTCGGTGTGAATGAGGTTACTTATTTGGGCCATAGATTTAGTATTGATGGTATGAAAATAGACCAAACTAAATTAAAGGCGATTACTAATATGCCGAGTCCAACAGATCGTTCATCACTCGAACGCTTCCTCGGTATGGTTAATTATGTTAGTAAATTTATTCCTCATTATTCGGAAAAGGTTGCACCGTTGCGTAATTTGTTGAAAAAAGATAGTGAGTGGTGTTGGGGTGAGTGCGAGGAGGTCGTGGTAAGCGAGTTGAAGCGTGCGTTGTGTGCGGCGCCCGTGCTGGCGCTGTTCGAGCCGCGCGAACCCGCCGTGCTGTCGGTGGACGCGAGCGCGCGCGCTCTCGGCGCGGTGCTGCTGCAGGCCGGCCGACCTGTCGAATTCGCTTCAATGACGCTCACGGACACACAGCAAAGATACGCTCAAATTGAAAAGGAGATGCTGGCAATAGTTTTCGCTTTGGAAAGGTTTCATCAATACATCTTTGGAAAAAATGATGTAATCGTTGAAACCGATCACAAACCTTTGGAGGCTTTGTTCAAAAAGTCACTTGACTCTGTGCCGGCTAGACTTCAGCGAATGATGCTTCGCGTGCAGCGTTATGACTTTCAGGTAAAGTATACGCCGGGAAAATATATGTTTGTTGCCGACACTTTATCTAGGGCCCCGCTTCCTGATTTATTAAATAATAAGGTATCGGAGGAACTCGAAGAACAGACATGTTTCTTAATACAAAACCTAAGATTTAGTGGTGGTCGGCTTGAAACTGTAAGGGTGCATACTGAACGAGATGAGGAATGTCAAACTTTAATTAATTATGTATTGAACGGCTGGCCCATTAACAAGTACAATGTGAAAGAAATAGCTCGCCCGCATTGGAGCTACAGAGAGTGTTTGGAATATGTTGATGGAACGTTGTTAATGAATAACTTGGTATTTATTCCTAAAACACTCAGGTCGGAGATGATAGAACGCGTGCACGAGGGACATCTCGGTATAGACAGGTGCAAGAGGCGTGCGCGTGACGTCATGTTTTGGCCAGGGATGTCACGCGACGTGGAGCGCGCTGTGCGTGCGTGTCGAGTGTGCTCGCTGCATGCACCCCTGCCGCAGCGCGAGCCGATCATAGCACACCACATACCTGGGTTACCATGGGCAAAGATAGGCTCGGATATTTTTGAAGTCAATAAGAAATATTTCTTGATACTAGTCGATTATTTTTCAAATTTCGTGGAAGTTTCGCCGTTAACAAGTATTTCTTCAAAGCAGGTGATATTAGCCATGAGGGATCAATTTGCCAGGCATGGCATACCCCAGGAATTGATATCTGACAATGGACCTGCCTATTCCTCTAAGGAGTTTAGAAATTTTGTTGAGAACTGGGGATTTAAGCACTCGACATCGTCACCTAATTATCCGCAGTCAAACGGACGTAGTGAGCGTGCAGTGCGAACAATAAAAGGCTTGATATCCAAGTCAGTACATTCGAATGAAGATTTCTATTTAAGCTTGCTTAATTACAGAGCAACGCCACGAGATGGCATAGCGAGCCCTGCCCAATTGCTGATGGGCCGAAGGTTAAATACTCGTCTTCCGTGTCACCATAATAAACTGTTGCCAGAAAGGGACAATACAGCTGATTATAACAACTTGATACGAAATCAAATTAGAAGCAAATCGTGGTACGACTCTCGTGCCCGGCCGCTTCCTGAATTAAAAGTAGGCGACAACGTTGTGGCGCTGGAGGGGCCGCGCCGGGAGTATGCGCGAGTGCTGCGGCGCGCGGCCCAGCCTCGCTCGTACTTCGTGCTCGATGGTGCGGGCAGGGTGCTGCGTAGGAATCGTAGGCACCTAGTGAGGGTTAGTTCTCCTGATCCTGAGCCGTCTCCCGCGACATCGTCGCAACAGACGACTTGTGAGGACGATGTCACCCAGGAAGATACTGGATTAAACCATTCTTCTAGCGAGTCGGAATGTTACGATTCCTGTCCTGAACTATATGATAATATATCTCCAAAATCATCAGTTGGCCAAATACAAAATAAGCGAACTGAAAGGGCAGCTGCAAGGGTAGCTAAAGAAAAGTTAAAATTTATGAATTAATTACCTAAACCCCCATATTTACCTACTTATTATTATAATATTAATTCATTGAATAATGTCTTGATCAGGTTGATGAGTAGGTATTAATATGTTCATTTTGCATGTTTGCTTATAATTGAAACCAATTTACTTTGTGGAAAGAAAAATATATCTATTATTGTTGTATCGTACTTCTATTATTCTATTAATATTTTAGAATGTGTGTAATTAATTATTATGTAGATATTGTTACACTCTTATTTTGTTTTAAGATGGTTGTAAACAATATGAGGGATATGATAATTATATGTAACGTGTATTACTGATTCCCATTTTGAGTGTAAAAGCGATAAGGTAGGTAATTAGGTATATATGTATAAATAACTTGCAGTATTAAGTTTAAATTAAAATTGTATTGCAACTAAATATAGCTCCTATTCCTTGGGTCACATCATTGTTACTGTACTTACTTATGTTTTTATTTTGTTGCAACTTGTATGGTTACTATTTAAGTATGCTAAGCTCAACCTACATTAAAATGTTATTGTTTAAGGAGGGAGATGTAGCATATTTAATATTAGTGAAGTTGAGGGTGTCTCGAAATAAAGCAGTCTGTGTCAAGCTATCTTGTTGTTTTACTACAGTTAGGACAACCGTTAGAAGTAATATTGAAGACATATAATAATACAAAGCATCAGACTATTAAATATAAACCAGCTGAAGTAAATAAATATAATGAACACGATATAAAAGAAAATATTAACAGAACATTAAAGAAAATATCTTCTCTCCATACAAAGAAACCTAAGTTTAAAGTAGGCGATTATGTACGCATCAGTAAATACAAACACAATTTCGAGAAAGGTTACACCCCCAATTGGTCAACTGAATTATTTACTATTAAAAAGATTAATAAAACCATACCAGTAACATACCACATAGAAGATCAGCGAAAAAAAATAATATTGGGGGCATTTTATGAGCAAGAACTTCAGAAATCTAATTATTCTGATGTTTATTTGATAGAAAAAGTTTTAAAAAGAAGAGGACGTAAACTGTTCGTGAAGTGGTTAGGTCTGAATGATGAAGAAAACAGTTGGATTGATAAAGCTGCAATAATGAGTTAAAATATATAAATAATACAGATGTAATATTTGTATCAGTACACTTAAAGTAATGCAAGGTGGTGGACTAGTAAATAACATAATTAATAATCTACCGTTCGAAGTTCATTTGCCCGGATACAATTATTGCGGACCAGGAACTAAACTTCAAAAACGATTGTTGCGAGGTGATCGAGGCGTGAATAAGCTAGACGAAGCTTGTATGCACCACGACATTGCTTACGCAAATCATACAGATCTATCCCATCGTCACAAAGCTGACTTACAATTACTCAACATGGCTAAACAAAGACTTAAATCAAAAGATGCGGGAAAAGGTGAAAAGTTAAGCTCATGGCTAGTGAGCAAGGTTATGAAAGCAAAACTGAAGTCTGGTTCCGGTGTAAAAACATTTAGAAGCTTGGTTTCAAAAATTAGATCAAAAATTAAAAAAATGAAACCCAAGAATAGTAAAACTTTGATTAAAGTTGCTTATTTAGCAGCAAAAAAAATGTTTCCAGGAATTAATCGAATTCGAGTACCGCGAGTAATACCTTTGCCAAAGACTGGAGGGGTTTTGCCTCTAATCCCTATTTTCGCTGGTTTATCAGCTTTAGGAACTTTAGCTGGTGGTGCCGCTGGTATTGCAAAAACTGTGAATGATTACAAAGCAGCTCAGCAAAATTTACGAGAAACAGAACGACACAATAAGGTTATGGAAGGCTTAGTGGTGGGCAAGGGTTTATACATTAAGCCGTACAAAAATGGCAAAGGTTTGTTTATAAAACCATCAAAAAACTAAAAAGTATGCTACCCAATCGTCCTCTGACTAATGTAGATATTCAAAAGTATGCAAAAGACATCCCATATTTCCGGGGAATCTACATGAAGGATCAGTTACCAAGGAAGCCGAAAAAAATTGAATGCGCTATCGTAAACTTAGACGATTCTAAGAACGAAGGAACTCATTGGGTAGCTTATGTTAAATTATACAAGCATTGTGAATATTTTGATAGCTATGGAGATTTAAAACCTCCAACAGAATTAATGCGATATTTTAAGAATTGTAATGTTTATTATAACTACACAAGATATCAAAGATTCAATGCAGTAAATTGTGGTCACTTATGTTTAGAGTATTTGATGACTTTTTGGAATAAAAAAATATAAAATGTATGTTTTTCTTTAATTTTAATCATTTCCACAATGTCACTCACTTTGTCAATAACTGGAAATTCGTCAAATTTATCTATATACTATCCAAATACGTTGCAACTAGATGGAGCTTATGAGTGCGCCTTATTGCATTTTTCAACATTTAATTCTATTCCCAACATTGACAAAACGAATAACAAGTTCTACTACGGTTCCAACGAAGTTATTGAAATACCGGAAGGTACATATGAATTGCAAGATATCAGTGATTATTTAAAATCTGAAATTAAGGATGCAACAATAAAACTACTGTGCAATAATAATACGTTAAAAACTACTATTTTCTGTACAAAAGACATTGATTTTAGCAAAGAAAGCTATTTCAGAAGACTGTTAGGATTTAATAAGCAGATTTTAAAAGGTAATAAATGGCATGTATCACAGTTTCCAGTCAACATTTTACCTACGACTGTGATCAGGGTTGAATGTGATATTGTAAGCGGCTCGTTTATAAACGGTGAACCAAGTCACATTATTCACGAATTTGCACTCAACGTGCCACCTGGATATAGGATCATAGAAATACCGAAGAACGCAATATACTTTCCGATAAATCAAAATAATATAAGCTGTATTCATACTAGGCTATTAGACATAAGGAATCGCTTAATAAATTTACGTGGTGAAGAAGTGCAGCTGTATTTGCATCTTAGACGAAAAAATGATTGACTACAATAAATATGTACCTCAACAAGTTAAAAATATCAGTTCTACTCGAGCTACTCACCATACAAGACCACGCTCTAAGAAGAAAATAAAATTAACTAAAGATAATAAGGCATTCCTTAAAGCAATCGGATTACTAAAATGAATATATTAGACGTTTTATCCACTCCGACTTACGACACTGCAATAGAAGGAATTGAATTTCATTCTTACAAACCCTACGTAACAAGTTTTAATAGAAATGATGAAATACGCATACCTATCAATCAACAGGACCTGTACATATTACCATCAGCTAGCACTTTATATTTGGAAGGAACCGTTATAGTTAGCAAGAAGGATACGAAAGACAAAGCTACTAGTGTCCATTTCACCAACAATGCTCTACTTTACTTATTTCAAGATATTAGGTATGAGCTAAATGGAGTAGAGATAGATAAAATAAAAAATGCTGGTATAACTACAACCATAAAATCGTTAATATCAATGAATGAGGGCGAATCAAAGATGTCTAACGCCTGGGGTTGGAATATCGATGGAATAAAAAATAATCATGGAGGAAGTTTTTCTGCTTCTATCCCACTTCGCAATATCCTCGGTTTCGCTGAAGATTTTAAAAAAGTCATCATAAATAGTAGACACGAACTGGTACTGTTACGAAGTAACACTAATTTGAACGCTGTAAAACTTAGCACCGGCGAAGTAGTGGATGACGTTCACATCAACAAAATCATATGGCGCGTACCACATGTTAAAGTATCAGATAAAGAAAAAATTTCTTTGCTAAAACTGTTAGAAAAAGATCGTCCGCTCCAGATGATTTACAGAAATTGGGATCTCTACGAATATCCAGCTTTACCTAAAACTACAAAGCATACGTGGTCTATCAAAACTGCATCTCAAATTGAAAAACCAAGATACGTCATTATAGGCTTACAGACAAATAGGAAAAATAGTGCAAGTTCTGACATGTCTCAATTCGATCACTGCAATGTTCGTGACGTAAAAGTGTACCTAAATTCAACTTATTTTCCATATGAAAGTCTTAATGTGAACTTCGCTAATAACAGAATTGCATTATTATATGAGCAATACGTCAGATTTCAACAGTCGTATTACGGACGCCGTCCAGAACCCTTGTTAAGTGAGAAACAGTTTAAAGATTTAGCACCGCTGTTTGTAGTCGATTGCTCTAGACAAGCAGATAATCTAAAGGCGGGTCCTGTCGTAGATGTAAGAGTAGAAATTGAGAGTGATTCGGAACTACCAGATCAAACTGCAGCTTATTGTCTCATTCTGAATGACTGCATTGTTGAATACAAGCCATTAAGAGCGTGTACGCTCGGCGCGCGATGTCAACTTTAGGTAATTCAACGCAAAAAACCGCGCAGACTAGCATCGCGGCTGTGTGCGTGCCTATCATACTTCACGTATAGTCACACAAACCATTTTGATCCTTTCGAGTGAAATTGGTAGAACAAAAAATATATTATTTAGTAAATAGTTAATAGCGGGAAAATAGTGTAAGTCTATGGATGTCTAAAATATAAAAGCATGAAAATAAGTCGTTAATACTTACCTACACTCTTTTGCAAAAAAATCGGGCACCTATGAAAACCTTGGTTTTGAGGACTTTCTGTATATTACATACAATTTTCAACAGTACTAAATAGTCGACTGATGATTAATGACAATGTTAAGAGTTTCTGTATTTTAACCGATTTCAAAAAAAGAAAAGAGGAGGTTTCAATTAGATTGTTTTGTGATTGTTCTCAATTTGATTGTTCTCGATTTCTCAAAGACGCCTGGACCGATTTGAAAAATTGATTGTTTATATGAATGGTCCAGTCCATCCAGACCGAAAAATTGTGGTCAAATAACAACAATTGCCGGAAAGCCAAATATTGGTGAAGAGCTTGGGTTTACCATTGCAAATAAAGTTTTAAGTTATCTATCCTATATGCTTCAAAAGTTATTCGAGATCAAAAGTCAAAATTTGGGTACATCCAAAATGAAAAAAAAAAAAATTATAGCTCGATTGGTAACAGACATCTGCAATAAGTGATTTCTAGCCTAAGGAGTTCGCCATATTGGATTTAGACTCGCGACACATTTTTTTTCGAGTTATTCATAGCAAGCCCTTTCATTTGATACCCATATCGTAGGAATGCATTAAAACATTTTTTTCTCCATCTTGGGTATACCGCCATATTGGATATAGAATCATACATTGTCATTAAAACTGAACATTCAAACAAAATTTCAACTCAATCGATAAAAAAAATATGCTTCAAAATTGAGCTTTAAATAAAATAGTAATGTATCAAGATTTGTTGGTCGCGCTTGAAATGTACTCTATTCTCGGTATCCACGGCAGAGGTTATTCACCCTACGCGATGTGACGGAGCGACACGTCCTCTCTCTCTGAAGCCTTGCGGCGGTCTGGTTTGAGTTGACTCGCGTGCAGCGTTTTATAGTAGTTTTTAAATAATTTATAAAAAAATAAAAACGAGAGATTAAATTATAATATAAAGTTTATGTTTTAAAGAAAGAGTTATATTACTATAGTAAATAATTGTTATATTAAATTAAGTAAGATAGATAGGTAAAAAAAGCATTTGAAATTCACAATTTTTCACATTGTTAAAATATTTTTTTCTGAAAGATAGAGACCTAAATCAAAAAATGTTTTCAACTAACTATAGGCATGGGGATTTCGTCTATGAGTAAAAAAATAAATATGATTAGATTTGCCACTGTTTTCACATGAATTTAAGCTTCGAAATAGACGCTGAACGGGAATTTTATAAAACATCTGTTACGTTATAGGGGTTTTAAGTATTTAAACTACACAAATTGAAATTTATGTTCAATTAACTATATAGACAGTGAAATTACCTTGCGTTATTAAAAAATAACATAGTTATAGGATAAGTAGTTACTGAGAAACAGTGGTTTGAAAAGTACCATTTTAGGCCAAATGGCGCGCGGTTGACGTACACGCTCTTAAGTAACATCGTAAAGAAGATATCATGAACGCAGATACCATCATAGTTGACCTCCAAGGATTTAAAGATAATCAAAATAATTTTATCGTGAAGGAAGTGGCCATTGTAAGTCAGGAACTTACCCAAACATTCTTAGTAAAACCACCATATCCGTTTCATTATTTGTCTAAAGAAGAAAAGAAGCAAGTGAGATGGATAGAAAGAAATCGAGGAATTTACTGGAGTGAGGGCTACATCGATTATAAAGAATTTCAACGCATCGTAGTATTATATCTCGAGAATAAGAAAATAATGACCAAGGGTTTGGAAAAAATACAGTGGATTCAAGAATTATGCACGAACTGTAAAGTGATTGATCTTGGTGAAAAGGGATGTCCTAATCTTTCAACATTAAAAAGAATGTTTTTAAAAAATAAAAGAGACTTTAACTGTGTGCATCATAGAATTAACTGTGCATTAAATAATGCTGTGTGTATAAGAAAATGGTATTTTGATAATAACATGTCTGTGTTTAATTTATTCAGCAAAAAGTTTGGAAATGATGAAGTGGATTGTTAATAATGTGTCATAAAATACCATTATACATACTTATATTATGAAAAACATTCGTTTCATGTTCATTCCTGTCTATTGCACTTACACGTGTCTGGTGCTAAATATGACACCACACAGGTGCACTCGTATAAAGAATACAGGTTTAAACTTGTTAAAACATGACATTGATTCAAAGCATACGAGTCTTTATTGAGTACTGTTACATAAAACTATTTCACTTCCTTCGTCATTGCGCTGTCCGTTGTCGAAGTGGTAACATCTCATCAAAAAATAAAACATTGTAAGTATTGACCCTATATCTTTCTATCCGTATATCTTTATTACTCATTTTGATTTAAAACTTACTTATTGTTTTATTTGTTTCAGATCATCAATAATGTGTGATTCTCCTGACATTCGTTTCTCACAATACGCTCAAGGTTTTCCTACTCCAAGTTTGAGCTGGCATACACCAGAGCCACAACCTCGTGCGAGTAAGAAGCCTAGAGTGAGACGTCAAAAGCAAAAGCAGACTCCAGTGTACCAATCGTTCGTCATCAACAATGAGAAGAAAAAAGGAGTACGGCTCATTCAAGTACAAGTGTTGGACATTAATGAACAACAAAAACCTGCAACCCCTGACGGAGAAGTGCTAGTGATGAGTGCGCAATACGTTGTGACTGAGCCTGTGGACTATATAATGGACGAGACACAGGCATTAATAAATAAAATATCCAAAAAACTTTGTGAAGACTATAGTTATAAGTTATAAGTTAAGTATGATTATTTGTAGATATGTATGTAAATATGTTGCATGTGAATAATATAGGTAGATTTTAGTTATTAACTTTAGGATATTTCTATTATTTTGTCTACACACATCACATGTTTAATTGTAATCTTTATATATATGTAAGGAAACTTTGTGAAAACTATAGTTATAATTAAGTATGATTATTTGTATGTATGTAAATATGTTGCATGTGAATAATATAGGTAGATTTTAGTTATTAACTTTAGGATATTTCTATTATTTTGTCTACACATCACATGTTTAATTGTAATCATTATATTAAATATATAAGGAAATCACATTTTAATATAAGTTTATAAAAATAATTGTACCTAGCCATAATTAGCTGTGTTAGTATTGTAGTGTAAGTAACCAATTATTCTGGTAATATTATATTTGCGCAGGAAGAGATATAAAGTTAGTTTATAGTAATATTGTAAAAAAAGTTATGTTTAAACTTATTCTAGATTAGTTTGTAGTTTGATAATTTACATACAATAAGTTACTGTTATATAAATAAATAAATAGTGTAAAGTTTAAATTTATATTATGTTTCATTTTCTATTATAATTAATCACTGGCATTTAAATAAGCTACAGTAAAATTGTATTTACCGTTTTTTAATTTATAAATTACCCTAATATGGTTAAAAATGTATTAATTAAAAACTATAATTTGAAACAAAAATATTTTACTGAACTTTCCCGTTGGCGACGCGGCTGACGAGGGACGATCCAAGGTCTCCGCACGATGTCGCTGGGAGAAGCTTGTCGTTCTCTAAACCGAAGAGGTCCGAGCTATGATGTTTGTATTTACTGAAACAAAATAAAACATTTTATTTATAATTATTACGATAATAATACCTTCAAAGTTGACGGCACGGTTGGCGCAGTGGTCGAGCGATCGACTGCTGCATTGCGTGTCGCGGTTCGATTCCCGCACGGAACAAATATTTGTATAATCTACAGATAGTTGTTCGGGGTCTAGGTGTGTGTGTGCATGTGAGATTTATGTCTGTAAACGCACCCACGATACAGAAGAAATTCCTAAATATGACCAACTAAACGTGATGTATGAAAGATATCGTATCTAACATTTATGATAGTGTGTTAGTGTGAGTCTCTCTGCGTTACTGAACTAGAGTTTAGTTTCGATTTGTGAATAAAACTCTAATGGACATAACATACACGACAAGTAAGTAATAAAGTCAAAAATTACCTTGATGTTGATTCCGAAGGCGTGGTGCCGCTCCCAGAAGTTTTGCGCTTCGATGCCTTTTTCTTCGGCTGCACGTTTTTCGAAGCCTCGGTTACTGCTGAGCACCCCGGCAGCGACTGGTATTCAACTTCGGAGTCAGACCTGCAATCGAATACAAAGATAATTTTTTATAAAACAATTATGATGTAAAGAACGCACTGAAATATCTAACCTTCTTAATTAAATTAATTTTGAGTAGTACTTACTTACATTTTATGAAGAGAGATTCACGTGATTATAACGTAAGGTAGACAGCGATGAGCACTTGGAAATACTGGAGCAAATGTGATTTTCGATACAATCCATCGGTTTATATTCATAAAAAAATACAATTTCAGCAAAATTTACCTAATCACAAAATTAATCCTTAAATAATATGTATTACAGTTGTATTACCAATTTATGTCACTTACGTCAAATTAAATCGTATTGCTTGCATACCAATACTGCCAAATTGCAATTTTATCGTGAGAAATGAAATATAAAACCACCAACGCCGACAAAGGTGGAACCGATAGCTATTTACCTGGCTGCCGCTAATCATTATAGGTATGATAATAAAATTATGTAAGTTTGTTTGTTTAATAAACGCTAATATAAAACTTCATATGACATTATAATAATAATAATAATAACCGACCGGCGTTATCCCCAAACAACTACACCAATCCCTCACCTCCCTCAATCTCCCTCCGTACACGTATCAGTTATTGCAGAAAGCAGTAATATTAAACACGT
Organism: Helicoverpa zea x Helicoverpa armigera; assembly: GCA_033682625.1. Lineage (NCBI taxonomy): Eukaryota > Metazoa > Arthropoda > Insecta > Lepidoptera > Noctuidae > Helicoverpa > Helicoverpa zea x Helicoverpa armigera. Next base: position 35,143 of record JAWIIS010000091.1, on the reverse strand, counting down.
GCAGACTAGTCCGTAAGTTCCTACAATGCGAAATAGATACAACAAATATTTACACCAATACACATACACACCCTGTCACACAATCTATACGACTGAACCGAAACAGTCCTAGTATCACCACCAACCCCACTGATGACTACTTGGCTTAGGCCCGTGTCACCAGTTTTGTCCGGCTAAAAGCCGAGAAAAAACAACATAAACAAAAAATAATAATAATAATAATAATGTCGGGACACCTTTACACACACGGTCGGTTAGCCCCATGGTAAGTTATTAATTAACTTGTGTTATGGGTGCTAACACAACTGATAAACTACATATAGCTACATATATACATATTTATAAATACATATTGTAACACCCAGACCACGGCCAACAAGCATGCTCATCACACAAATGTCGACCGAACCGGGAATCGAACCCGGGACCTCAGGTCCGGCAGTCCGGCATGGTGACCATTGCGCCATCGAGGTCGTCAAACATTATACGAATATTTCAAAAAAAAATATTACAATTATCCTCAAAATTGGTGTAAAGTAACCCCTGCTAGAACTTTTTAATAAAACATTTCATGTAACGAAAGTCGCGGTAAAAATTTAGTTTACAACAATTTTGTAGTTTAACTCAAAATTAAAATAACCTGACTACTAATTTTTATAAAACATTTCATGTAACGAAAGTCGCGTTAAAAATTTAGTTTACAACCATGTTGTAGTATAACTCAAAATTAAAATAAAATAACCAAAATACTAGAACATTTTTTTTTAAACATTTCATAATATGAAATTATTATATTATAATGAAATTCACGTCAAAAATTTTGGTTACAATAATGCTACAGCTTAACTAAAATTGAAATAAAATAATCAAATCAAACTACTAGAACATTTTTTATAAAACATTAAATTCATGTAATTGGAATTCGAATAAAAAAAACGCTATTCAATTCAATAGGTAATGATATGATTAAGAATATGTGATCAAACGAACTTCTTGAAGTGAAGTTCGATCAATATTATATGAGCGCTTCATTCGAAGATATGACAGAAATAACATGTAGTACCCTAATTCACTAGGTAACATTCGCACAATATTAAGAGTTTTTAAACGAATACTTGATGACGTTTTTTCCGGTTTAGCTTATCTTCAGGCCGCCATCTTATTCTTTCTCATTTTTTAGAGACTCTCGGTTGTAAGACTTTCCAAATATAGGGATGGGAGGGTGGGTAGTCATATCTTCGAATGAAGCGCTTGTAAGATTTTGATACATAATAGAGCAATTTAATGTATTATTTATTTATTGAAATCACAAGAATAAGTGTAGGAAGCAATGAATAAACATAAAGGTATAAAAAAATAAATAAAACATTTTCTATGATCAAAATCAAATCGAAATGAAAAATCATTTATTCAAACTTGGCTGCAAAACAGCACTTTTAGAACGTCAGGATTTTACAATAGACAGCCCCCAAAACGCCCACCCTTCACCACTTCCTATGTGTTTTTGCTGGGAAGAAGAAGTGGTGGAACAAACTCCCCAGCAACACAATTCTGTCTGTATGGTTATAAACTATTGGAACATAAATCATATAAATCATAAAGAAATAATTCCATACGGTACCCAAGGTAACTACACAAGTAGAACATAAATATATCTTATAGACATGTATAAAGCGATAGATTACTATACATTTTAAACATCAGCACAATAATACATATAAACAACAATTACAATAAAAATCACAATAATCACATCATAGTAAGAAAGTATAAATCAGGAAGAATACTTAACTTTCGTGTGTTGTCTACACCTCAACGTCCACCAGAAAAGTGCCATGACTATTTTAAAACATTATTTCGAACAGTCATACTATCCCGCCAAAATTGACCAATCACAGACAAGTAAGCTTTATACACAAATAACTAAATTCACAATTGAAATAAACTAATTTAAACACACCAAATCTTATTTAAAACTTATAACGATAATTTTAATATTTATTTTATCATTAAACATGTAAGATTTTAGATATAAAATTTAATGAACATAAAACAATTACATAAAGGTACATCGTTTTCATGTGCGTTTACAGAGACAGTAAAAATATTCAATATTTGACATTTAAAGTTCGTTTACAAAGAGTTAAAATCAAGAAATATACCATAATCTGACACGGCCATACTGACCTGTACTTCGCTCTCGAAGTACCTCTTTATATTATACTGTCTACAAAACATTGGTAATGCTTAAAACTTAAAAACGAATTCAGTTTAACATTGTTACCGCCTCACTTCTCACATTAAGTAGACGAATAACAGAAACTTAAAAACTAATACAGTTTGTTACCGCCTGACTTCTCACATTAAGTAGACGAATAACAGAAACTTAAAAACTAATACAATTTGTTACCGCCTCACTTCTCACATTAAGTAGACGAATAACAGAAACTTAAAAACTAATACAATTTGTTACCGCCTCACTTCTCACATTAAGTAGACGTATAACAACTACAGCATAACATTGTTACCGCCTCACTTCTCACATTAAGTAGACGAATAACAACTACTGTATAACAATGTTACCGCCTCACTTTTCACATTAAGTAGACGAATAACACCTATAGTATAACATTGTTACCGCCTCACTTTTCACATTAAGTAGACGAATAACACCTATAGTATAACATTGTTACCGCCTCACTTTTCACATTAAGTAGACGAATAACACCTATAGTATAACATTGTTACCGCCTCACTTTTCACATTAAGTAGACGAATAACAACTACAGTATAACAATGTTACCGCCTCACTTTTCACATTAAGTAGACGAATAACACCTATAGTATAACATTGTTACCGCCTCACTTTTCACATTAAGTAGACGAATAACAACTACAGTATAACAATGTTACCGCCTCACTTTTCACATTAAGTAGACCAATAACAATTACAGTTTAACATTCCAACCACTCACAGTAACTACACAGTAACTTGTCTACTATTTATTTATGTAATTACAATAAGAATTAAACCACACATTAGTCGTTAATACAATGATTTTATATATAATCGATTTATTCTTAAGCAACTGACAAAATAAACAGCAATCATTACAAACTACTATGCAGACATTATACTATTCAGACATTATACTATTCAGACATTATACTATTCAGACATTATACTATTCAGACATTATACTATTCAGACATTGTACTATTCAGACGCATTATCATCTACCCATTCACCGGTCCATAATCTTAATTAATCCTTAGCAATAATAATATTTCGTGAATTACCTAGACCCCTCAAAATATACCTATCATTAGGAAGAATACAAATTATAGTATATTTACCCCTTAATCTAGGACCGAGTTTGTCATGACGCCTAGATTTTTATTGACATATACCGTATATCCAATCTCAAAATTTATAGTATTTCGCCTATAAGCATCAAAACGATTTTGAAATTTAATGGCCTTCGATTGCAACCGATGTCATGCTAATTCTCGATCTACCCTGACATCAATACTAGGTTCAGAAACATTAACATCATTAAGGCGAGAGTGAATTGATGGAATTTTGGCATTACAGCCAATAAGTAATCGAATTGGAGTAAAACCTGTTGATTTTTTAACAGTTAAGTCTGAACCTTCAACAAACCGCTTGGCCAGTCTGACAAACGATTACAAGCCGTATTCAACATAAACCACTGTAGACACAACGTTCGATCCAACCAAATCAAAGCAGACCCTTTAAGGGCCTTACCTGCCTTAGCCACTGTTTCTATGCTACTCCAGGTGAGATCCTTGGCGAGCGTTTCAATGTTGTTGCACCATTGGTAGCACCGTTGTCGTTTTTCTTTTTTTTTTTCAGATCAAAGACTGGAAGCGCCACATCATTATGATTGTCTCAGTATCCATCCTGAAACATGGCCATATGTTAAAAAAATATAATTGGAAGCAGGGCATCCCACTTCTGATGTTAGATTTTGATACATAATAGAGCAATTTAATGTATTATTTATTTATTGAAATCCCAAGAATAAGTGTAGGAAGCAATGAATAAACATAAAGGTATAAAAAAATAAATAAAACATTTTCTATGATCAAAATCAAATCGAAATGAAAAATCATTTATTCAAACTTGGCTGCAAAACAGCACTTTTAGAACGTCAGGATTTTACAATAGACAGCCCCCAAAACGCCCACCCTTCACCACTTCCTATGTGTTTTTGCTGGGAAGAAGAAGTGGTGGAACAAACTCCCCAGCAACACAATTCTGTCTGTATGGTTATAAACTATTGGAACATAAATCATATAAATCATAAAGAAATAATTCCATACGGTACCCAAGGTAACTACACAAGTAGAGCATAAATATATCTTATAGACATGTCTTAAAAACCAGAAGCAGGTTTGTTTAACGAGGAAATTACAAGAAATAGTTTAAACATGAAAAATATCAACTAAGATTAGTAAAGAACGCGGCAAAATCTTATTCTGTCAAACTATAACATGTCTTGTCACAATGACGTTCGAAAAAAGAATCCTCCAAGCATAGATGAACGGCTGAATGGCGAGGTGTCTATGGTCGCTCGTCTTTGCTGGCCTCTTTGTAACTGCTGGCAGCTAACACGGCCTCTCCTGACACCCTGACGTCCTCGGCAGGATCTGGGTGAGCCTGGTTGAGTCTCGCAACACCTGCACATTCAATAAGCGAGTTGGATCTGGCTCAATTTCGTTATATTTAATCTCGATTGGTTATCGTGGTCATCATCGGTTTTCTGAGCACATGACACTTTCAGAATAAAAATTATTCGAGGACTTACAAACCTCAAACAAAGTACTAATCCATTTAAAGAAAGAAAAATAAGTAACATCAACTTTAAATCAAATAATAAGTACAAAATGAATAACAGAACACTGGTATACCACCCAGTGACTCGCAAATAAATAACGTCAACTGTAAATCAAATAACAGGTACAAAATTAATAACAGAACACTGGTATACCACCCAGCGACTCGAAAATAAATAACGTCAACTTTAAATCAAATAACAGATACAAAATTAATAACAGAACACTGGTATACCACCCAATGTAAGTGTGTCGAATGTAAGGCTGAAACATATTAGTTGTACACATATAAACACACAACATACAAAGAAATCATGTAAATTATTAACCTGGTTTCGGGTGTAAGCCTGAAACGTAAATCATGTAAGAAGAAACACAATTACGAATTTTAGTTATACCGTGAGCGCAAGCGTAAGAAATGTGTTATCAATCAAGAAAGATGTTATCAAGAACAAATACTCGAACTATACGGAAGTCATAGTCAAATCAAGTCATAGTCAAGCCAGGGGCTCAAAATATACGGAAGTCATGGTCAAGGCAAGTCATAGTCAAGCCAGTTGTTCAGACTATACGGAAGCCATAAGCCAGGGGCTCAGACTATACGGAAGCCATAAGCCAGAGGCTCAGACTATACGGAAGCCATAAGCCAGAGGCTCAGACTATACGGAAGCCATAAGCCAGGGGCTCAGACTATACAGAAGCCATAAGCCAAAGGCTCAGACTATTCGGAAGGCATAAGCCAACAGAACCAGCAGGAGCACCAGCACAGCAGCGCTCGTGCCGCGACGAGCAGCACCCGCACAGCAGCGCTCGTGCCGCGACCAGGAGCACCGGCAGAGCAGCGCTCGTGCCGCAATCAGCAGCACCAGCACAGAAGCGCTTGGGCCACGACACGGCCGTTACACATTCTCGTGTATAAGTCTGCGAACAAGCACTTACGACATACATTTCGTTCGGCCACTTCTGACCTTCAAAATCTTTCGTCAAATCTGGAAAGCTTTTCGCTCTCAAAGAAATAAATTCAAGGCATAACTTTGAAACTATGTCTCAGAAATATCATTATTACTAATCATGTGTCAGCAACGCTGAAAACACAACTACCATTGCGGTTTGATAAGTTACGTGTAGTTAACTTTTCACTTCAGCTTTTGCTACACAGAATACTCATAGGTGACAATACCAATGGTTGGTAAATTATTACACATTTTTCCACTAAATACAGCTAAGAGCATAATTACTTTCGATTTGTAATCAAAACAATAGAACAGATCACCTGACCTCAAAGCATCTTGAATATACCGTTGCGTAGATTGCAACGCACTGCAATCCATTACAAAATAAAATAGAACGGCAAAAACTTCAGTAATGGCGGATATCTTTACACCGCGTCGTACTTAATAAAAGTGCCAATGAATCTGAAACTGAAATCAAAAACTTTATAGTGGGAGTGAGACTATCCCACTTCTGATCTTAAAAACCAGAAGCAGGTTTGTTTAACGAGGAAATTACAAGAAATAGTTTAAACATGAAAAATATCAACTAAGATTAGTAAAGAACGCGGCAAAATCTTATTCTGTCAAACTATAACATGTCTTGTCACAATGACGTTCGAAAAAAGAATCCTCCAAGCATAGATGAACGGCTGAATGGCGAGGTGTCTATGGTCGCTCGTCTTTGCTGGCCTCTTTGTAACTGCTGGCAGCTAACACATGTATAAAGCGATAGATTACTATACATTTTAAACATCAGCACAATAATACATATAAACAACAATTACAATAAAAATCACAATAATCACATCATAGTAAGAAAGTATAAATCAGGAAGAATACTTAACTTTCGTGTGTTGTCTACACCTCAACGTCCACCAGAAAAGTGCCATGACTATTTTAAAACATTATTTCGAACAGTCATACTATCCCGCCAAAATTGACCAATCACAGACAAGTAAGCTTTATACACAAATAACTAAATTCACAATTGAAATAAACTAATTTAAACACACCAAATCTTATTTAAAACTTATAACGATAATTTTAATATTTATTTTATCATTAAACATGTAAGATTTTAGATATAAAATTTAATGAACATAAAACAATTACATAAAGGTACCCTCGTTTTCATGTGCGTTTACAGAGACAGTAAAAATATTCAATATTTGACATTTAAAGTTCGTTTACAAAGAGTTAAAATCAAGAAATATACCATAATCTGACACGCTCATATAATATTGATCGAACTTCACTTCAAGAAGTTCGTTTGATCACATATTATATTTCCCGCTTCATTCTTCAGATATGACAGAAATAACATGTAGATTAGGGTGTCCCAAGACATAAGGGGGAATTTTTTTTTCTCGAATTAAAGTACGCATACCCTCTAATTTTTTTCGTTTTGACCTCATTATCTCCTATGATAAATATTATCTCGATCAGACAGTGGTAACCCGTGCCGACTTAATGCCAAAGTTTTCACATGAAAATTTGTACTGACTTACTATGGAGAAATTTAGATCTTAATTATTGAAATAAAATCAGAGTTGAGAATAAATACTTTAATTACTATTCTTCTACAATCGAAATAAGACTACAAGATTATTACTTCTTGATGTCGACGCTTCGAATTCACAATCTCAACTGCCTGAACTTACAATCTACTGAACAAGAAAGCAGCAGTAATCAATACACTTATTATTTTATTTTTACACAACTTCCTTAAAAATATTCGAAATACATAACAACATACAAACTATTAAAGTATAAATATTTTCAACCCTTTCCACTTATGTACAATTTAATTTAAAAGACTATTCTGGTTGAAAATATTGTAATACCTTTCCCGCCAATATAAAGAAGACACACTTCCTGTATAAATTGACATTTTAAATGCATTTCAACTTCCGGTGAAGATTAAATACAACAATTAATGTGAACATCATTTAAACATTAATATGCGATTATAATTATATAAAATATATTTCTTATTCTAAATAATATTTTATTTGTTAAAAATTTACAAATCACAACCACAACTTCCGGTAAAAATAAAATACAATAATGATTGTGGGTTGCCAGTATAATAAATTAGTAAAATAAAATGACTTTGTAATTATATTTCTTATTCTAAAATACACTTTTATCTTAGATATTTACAAATCACAACACTCGGCCATCCACATAAAGTGCTTCCTCCGGAGCACGACAAAAATATCACAACACTCAGTGTCCATTATGAAAGATGGATTACATTCATATTTATACATAATTAAGAATTACATTTTAATAGCAATTTAAATACAGTCGAAAAATACATGATGCATAAATTAAAAAAATAAATAAAAATAAAGTAATTTTTATATAAACATTGTTTTAGTCAGTCATTGTTTTGACTGTCAGAGTCTGATGATGAACTAGATTCGGAACCAGAAGATTTGTTTAGTTCATAGGCTTTGACATGGATCCAAGGTCGTAACCTATCAGCGGCTACAACTGATTTATATCGTTTACTATTAAAACCTGGCACGTTGACTATCTGATACCGGTCGTTACCTAGAGATTTCGCTATTTTATACGGTCCGATAAATTTTGGCATTAACTTTTTACTCTTTCCATCATTGTAAAAGTTGGTTTTAGTGACTTTAACTAAATCACCTACTGAATATAACATAGCAGGAGACCTTTTCGAATCATGGGAATCTTTCAGTCGTTTTTGACTTTTGCTAATATTTAAAGATGCTTCACGTCTAATTTCGGTGAGATTTGAAGCATCGGTTACTTCACGATTACTATCACCCTTATCGATTTCTGTCGCAGAAGTCTCATGTTCACTTAAAATGGAATTGTTATTTGTCAGTTGAGAAGCTTCCTCATCCTCAACCATTAACATGTTGTCAGAGATGTTGCTTAGCTTCGTACCAAATAACAATTCTGATGGACACTTTTTTGTTGTGGCGTTAATTGTATTGTTGATACCCCACTGTACTTTGCCCAGTTGCTCATCCCAAGTACGTTCGTCTTTACCAAAGTTTTGGGACGATAAAGATGTTAATATAGTTTGGTTAAAACGTTCTGCCTGACCATTTGCCCTGGGACAAGCAACTGCGTTAAGCACATGTTTAATGCCATTACTACAGCAAAACTCTTTGAACTGTCCGGATGTAAATGCGGTTCCCCGGTCCGAAATTATTCTAGTTGGGACCCCAAAATCTTCAAATAAACGTTTTAAAACTTTAATGACATTTTTAGTTTTAGTGTCTTTGACTGGTCTGGCGAAAATGTATTTTGTGAAAGCATCAACTATTGTTAAAATGTAACAATTCCCAGTTTTACTTCTTACGAATGGTCCTAAATGATCTAAATGTAAAGTGTGAAATGGCTTTTCAATTTTGGGAATTGGATAAATAAACCCCTTTCGTGTCCTACTAGCATTATCTTTATTATATGCGCATTCAATGCAAGCAGATACATATTTCTTGACGAAACGTCTTAATTTGGGAAACCAATATTGACTCTGTATGCGTTCGAAGGTTTTTGCAAATCCAAAATGACCAATGTCGTCATGGTTGGATTTGCAAATTTGCCACCTAGCACTCTTAGGAACCACCAATCGCAAATCCTCACCGACCTTTCTATATAAAGTATGATTTTTGACTGTATAATTTTTCTTAATTTCAGTGTTTTCCTCTTCTGTGTTAGGTTTCAGAATCCTCACAATACGCTGTAATTCGGGATCAGCAATTTGCAAAGTAATTATCCAATTACCTGAGGTAATGTTCATAGTTTTAACAGAATCAGTCGAATCAGTGGGTAATGGATTTCTACTAAGAGCATCGACGTGTAACATACGACAACCAGGGCGATATTCGATATTAAAGTCAAATTCGCTGATCTGGAGCCACCAGCGCGCTATGCGTGGGATCAGATCTCTTTTTGTTAATGTGGTCCTCAGAGCGTTACAATCGGTGTACACAGAAAATTTTTGGCCTAGGAGATAAGGGCGGAATTTCTTTAAAGAGCAAACCACTGCCAGTGTCTCCAATTCATATGAATGAAAGAATTTTTCTTCTGCTGTGGTTTGTCTACTAAAATATGCTACTGGCTTAAGTACTCTGGGACTGGACTGCCATTGCATGAGAATACCACCCAACCCCAAGGAACTGGCATCTGTGTGCAACTCTGTTTCAAGATTTGGATCATAAAGGGCTAATAAGGGTCGTTCGACAAGCCACGATTTTAAAGATTTAAATGAATTCTCTTGATCCAATGTCCATTGCCATGGAACATCCTTTTTTAACAATTTTGTTAGAGATCTAGCTACCTCTCCGAATCCTTTAACAAATCTCCTAAAATAACTAGCCAGACCAAGAAACTGTCGAAGTTCGTGGATATTTGTTGGGACGGGAAAATCTCTGACCGCCGCAATTTTTCTTTGACTAGGCTTTATACCATCGGCTGAGACTTCATAGCCCAAGTACTCTATCTCTCTATCAAATAATCGACACTTCGACAATTTCAAAGTAAGGCCCGCATCTTGTATTAGCTTCAAAATATCCTCTAGTTTTTGGAAACTCTGCTCAATAGTAGCTGCTGGGATAAGCAAGTCGTCCATATAAGCAAGCACGGAATCAAATCTACGCTGTCCCAATAATCTATTAATCATTTTTTGAAATACGGCAGGCGCATTTGCCAATCCAAACGGCATACGTTTGAATTCATAGTGGCCGTCTGGAGTGACAAATGCTGTGATGTGACGGCTTTCCTCTGACATTGGTATTTGGTAATAGCCTGAGGCTAGATCTAAAGTGGTAAAGAAGGTATTACCACTCAAATTTGAAATCTGGTCATCAATTAATGGCAAGGGGTATTTGTCTTTAATGGTCTTACTATTCAGGGCTCGGTAATCTACACACAATCGCGATTCACCATTTTTCTTCTTAACAATTAAAATAGGACTAGAATAATTGGATTCAGATTCTTGAACAATATCATTATTTAATAGGTCATCTACAATTTCTCTAACCTTTTGCCTTTCATGAAAGGATAACCTATAAGGTCTGTATACTATAGGAGTTTTGTCATTAAGTTCTATGTTCATTTTTATATTTTTAGCGCAGCCTAACTCACTGAGGTTTTGAGCGAAACAAGACCTATATTTGTTTAAGAGTTTATGCAGTCTTTCGATTGTTTCAAATTGAATATTTTGTCCTACCTTTATTTCCGTTATATCTAAGGGCGGTAGTTCCAAACATTGATTTTGAGTGTTTATAGCAAATGTTCTAGTCTCCATTATAGGATTCACCCGAGCCAATAAGGTATCGGCTTTATATATTAAAGGAGCAGTAGTAAGCGAGGTTACAAAAATAATAGCGGTTTTGTCACTGATTTTATAGCATCCCTGATGTAAATGGTACTCCTGATTGGGACTCATCCTTGTACCACCATCAATATAAATATCCCCTGAGAAAGGCTCCTTGCAATATACTTCAACTAAACCTCCTTTTGTAACAATAGTATCCTTTTTAACAAATAGTTTTATTGTGGAATCATGAGCCAATTTTTCGGGTGTTTGATGGTAGAAGAACAATGACTCACTATCTTTCTTAACCATTACAGAGGGTAGCTCTGTAAAGTTCTGACCTATTAGTAATGATGCAGGCAAAAAGGCATCATCAACAGCCAACACATTCAGCTCAGTCTCTACTTCATCTATTTTTACTAGAATTGTTGACCGAAATTCCGGTTCAATAATGGAATTTCCAAATCCCCTCACAATAGGCAAGTTATCGAAACTTTTGGTTAAACCAAGTGATTTAGCAACTGAAGATTTAACAAGGCTGCAGTCGCTTCCAAAATCGATAAATGCATCATACGGTTGGTCGTTAACACAAATTTTTTTTAAAGTATTTATTGTTAACAACAGCTGGAACCTGACTAGCTGAACTGCTCAGCTGAGGGTCTATTGTTGAAGCCTTTTGATTGTCCACTGGACAGCTCTCTAAAAGATCAATGTTCAAGTTCGCGGAGGTTATTTTTAAGACCTTTTTGTCAGAAGGCTGTTCACTTTGGCTGTTAGTGTTATGTGAAAGAAGAGGTTTTTTATAGCAATTGTCAAAGTTATGCCCTACCCTACCACATTTAACGCATTTGACTATGGGTTTTGAACAATTTATGTAAGAGTGTCCGCGTTCTTGGCAGTTAAAACATGTAACATCATTTCCCCTATTTGCAGGGGAATTCCTATTTTGTCCGTTGAAACTAGTGCGAAAATCACGTTTTCGAAAAGCGTTATTGTTAGAAGAGGAAAGATGACGTGGATTTTCTTTTGTTTGATTAATTTGCTGCGAAGCCAAGTAATTCAACAAATCCTCTGGTTCACTACATTTGAGAGCTTGTGCTCCATTACGCACAGAAACGTCAGCAATTCCATAAATGATACAGTCAACTGCTTTGCGTCCACTTATTTCACACCTACTCAATAATGACAGCTTATCATAAAAATAGTCACGGAGTGTTTCGTCAGAACGAGACTTGCGGTTTAACATTTCCTCTAATAGCTTTCCAAAGTTTTCTTCACTCGGGAAAGCCTTTTTCATTTTACATTGCCATTCTTGCCACGAGAAGTTGAGCGTAGGAAGAGACTCGTACCATTTCTTGGCTAAACCAGCCAACTTTTGCAATGAATAGTGGATAATCTGTTTCTCATCCCAATTGTAAATAGCGGCACATTCATTTACTTTTCTCAACCATCGCTCAACGTCTTGTGACCTATTATTAGGGTCAAACTCTGGGACAACATTTGTGGTATTCATGTTCTTACTTGAGCCATCCTGTAGCGCAGTGATGATTTTCAACAGGTCACCGGCTGTCAGACTTTTTGATGATCGCTTGACTTTTGCGGGTAGTACAGGTGACCCAGATTCACTCGATGATGATCTACGGCGACGCCGACTAGGTCGCTCTGGAGTGGACTCTTCGGCTCGATGACCTGAAATTCGTCGAGCACTTCATATCTGTTTTTATTTTGTCTACACATACGTACAGAAAGAATCGAATTTTATTTTGATTGCTGAATAGAAATAACTGTGAATCAGACTACTTCAATATCCAAGCCCAACAAAGCTGAACTTTACGACTAAATGACATTGTTATTTAGATAATGTTAATGAAGTATTCGAGACTCGAAGACAGACTTCTCATACTGGACGCCCAGATTGTAAACTTATTTAGGATAGCTAATTACATAATTCAAATATTTATAGATACTTGTCAAAACGAACAGTTTGACATCACGCCAGGTTTCTTCACAGCTAGCTAGCTCACTAGCTCTCCTGGCTTCCAATATTAATGTGATCATCATCATGCTAATATTAGTCTCTTGCTCACCTACATGGCTGTTAACGTATGCATAGCTCACCTACATGGCTATGCCATTCACCTACATGATTAACCTCTCGCTCACCTACATGGCTGTTCAGGTACGCATAGCTCACCTACATGGCTGTTCAGGTACGCATAGCTCACCTACATGGCTAGCAATACACCTACATGATTAACCTCTCGCTCACCTACATGGCTGTTCAGGTACGCATAGCTCACCTACATGGCTAGCAATTCACCTACATGATTAACCTCTTGCTCACCTACATGGCTGTTAAAGAACTCATAGCTCACCTACATGGCTAACAATTCACTTACATGATTAACTTCATACTGTATGATTTACCACCCTTCATCCGAAGCTTATTTATCTTGCATAAGATCTATAACATACCTTCTAATAATTTTAACTAATCGATCTCAGTGGCGTGCACTTGGAGAGGCCTATGTCCAGCAGTGGACTGCGATAGGCTGATGATGATGATGATGAACCCCGCATGTATTCGTATCAATCACTACTATCAGCTCAATTACTAATTAAATTAATAGCAGTAATAACGATACAACCGTCATTTGAAAATAACGAATCGGCCAAAGCGCCGCGCCAATATTATCGGAGAGTTGCCCCGACCAAAATATAGCGCATGCGTTTAACCGAATCATCGTTTTCGATGATCACTAGTGTAAAGTGCCCACAAGGGGTGCCTGTGACTCCGGAGAGCAATGGGTGTGAAATCTGTGTGTGTATAGTGTATAATTTTAAATTTTTGACAATTTGCTCGCAACGAATATAATATTTCTTCTTAGTAAATAGCAAAAATTATTCATAAATTACTTACGGTTGCTCTCAGCCATGGCTCGTGGGTCTTAGCACTTCTGATTTGAAATAAAATCAGAGTTGAGAATAAATACTTTAATTACTATTCTTCTACAATCGAAATAAGACTACAAGATTATTACTTCTTGATGTCGACGCTTCGAATTCACAATCTCAACTGCCTGAACTTACAATCTACTGAACAAGAAAGCAGCAGTAATCAATACACTTATTATTTTATTTTTACACAACTTCCTTAAAAATATTCGAAATACATAACAACATACAAACTATTAAAGTATAAATATTTTCAACCCTTTCCACTTATGTACAATTTAATTTAAAAGACTATTCTGGTTGAAAATATTGTAATACCTTTCCCGCCAATATAAAGAAGACACACTTCCTGTATAAATTGACATTTTAAATGCATTTCAACTTCCGGTGAAGATTAAATACAACAATTAATGTGAACATCATTTAAACATTAATATGCGATTATAATTAGAATAAGAAATATAAAATATATTTCTTATTCTAAATAATATTTTATTTGTTAAAAATTTACAAATCACAACCACAACTTCCGGTAAAAATAAAATACAATAATGATTGTGGGTTGCCAGTATAATAAATTAGTAAAATAAAATGACTTTGTAATTATATTTCTTATTCTAAAATACACTTTTATCTTAGATATTTACAAATCACAACATTATTATTACTAAAAATAAACCTCGAATACATCCAAATAATGTTTTATCTTCTCATATACATTGAAAAATAATTTAATTGTTAAAATTTTCATTTTAAAGTAGTTTTTTTTACAGTCAGGATAAATCCGATGTTCTAGGACGGTACCTAACAATAATTGTTTTTGCTCCTCATCTACTGTGATTAATCAATAAAAGTCTTGCATGAGCTTCACCGATCTTTCGGCCACATCGTTCACTAACTCTCAGTGCTGAAACTTTGGCTTCTTGATACGAAGCATTATTTGACTAGAAGGTAGGACACATTCATGTAGAAAACTGTCATTAATTTTAAGGCGATCTATCAAAGAACTCGTTTTTTACTGAAATTAGAGGAAGAAGTTAGAGGTGATTTTGTCATACAACGTACCGTTAAGATCTTCTTTTGAAAAAAAAATTAACCAAAGACAAAATACCCCTGAAAAACGATACATCCAATCGTTTTTCAAGAGTTATTTCCTCTTTGCTCCTCTGAGGCGCGTGCTTTCTGTAACTCGCGCTAACTGTAGGCCGGCTGCTCTCCTGGCTGTCATTTAACATTTTGGACAGTCGTTTCGGGTAGTCAGAAGCCAATAAGTCTGACACTAGTCTTATCAAAGGGTATTGGGTTGCTGGGTAACTGGGTTGAGAAGTCAGATAGGCAGTCGCTCCTTGTAAAACTCTAGTACTCAGCTGAATCCGGCAAGACTGGAAGCCGACCCCAACATAGTGGGAAAAGGCTCGGGACATGATGATTTATTCTTATTAATCAAAATCAAACAAATTACATATGTAAGTTGCTGAAAAAGTCGTGATGGCGTTGCTTAAAAACGTCTTGTGTCTTTTGTCCCTCCAAACTTGATACAAGGTGACGAGTTTCGTCACACAATTAGGCAAAGATTTTGTTGGAATACGCGCCTTTTCCCAGTAGATAATGCATTCGCGAATAGTAAGATTTACGTTTTCATTCACAATTAAATCAATTTCCCGAATAGCACTAAGTACATAGTATACAACAAAGTCGCTTTTTCTGTCCCCGTGTACCGTTGTAAGCTTACCTAATTCTTCAAAACTACGCAACCGATTTTCATGCGGTTTTCTCTAATAGATAGAGTGGTTAAAGAGGAAGGTTTACATGTATAATAACAAACATTAAATAGCGGAGAAATACTGTTATTCCGTGCGAAGCCGGAGCGGGTCGCTAGTTGTACAATGAAACTGCCAGAACTTGTCCATTAGACGCAAGTTTTGAGCCCGTCATTTGATGCTTTAGGTCCCCTAATTGAAAATATACCTTTTTTATAACTGCGTAAGTCTAGTGACATGTTGGCTGTTTGAAAACAATGATTCGATCACTAAATAACAAGAAATCACAAGCACATCGACGAGTTAGATCGCGTTAGTCTTAGAGAGCAAGTATGACATACATACAAATGTAAGTCGGCACGGGTTGCCGTGGTCCTACCATCGTAAAATTTTATTTATAATAGTTTTGGACCAAAAGGAAAAAAATAGGAGGGTATGCGTTAAAAAAAAATGATTTTGATTTTTTTGGGACACCCTAATGTAGATGTTCAGAGAGGAAAGTTTTAAATTAAATAAAAGAGATTATTAATATAAATTTTTTATTCTTATTATATTTCTTCTTATAATCTCTTTAATTATAGATAGAAAAAAAAAAACTAAATTAACAACTTCTTGTTTTAAACTTATAATATTAATTTCTAGGAAATACATAAGTAATTCTTAAGTATCATAATGAGATCAATCAGCTTGTGATAAACACACAGATTTCGCGAATTCGCCTGTGTTTACAATTTCTCTGTTATAAAATTTTGCAAAACAGTTGGATGAGTTAGTCCAGCCAGCAGTTTTGCGTATCAATTCAATATTGACACCAGCAAGCCTGGCTGCAGAAGTTGATGCATGTCGCGTACTGTGTGCGCCGAAAACGCTGATGTCTACCCCACATTCTGACAGTACCTGCTTCACCCATCTACTAAGCGACTGTGTTGTGGCAGCTTTATGTGGCGCTTTGTGCGTTAAAAACAGGTTTTTTACGTTCTCAGGTCTTAAGTTTTTAGTCCTAGAAACATAGTCTGAGAGCGCTTGAGCCGGACAAATGGCGGCGTTTTCCCTAAAATATGGAAGACATAGAACAGGTTGATCTCTGCCCGGAGCAGAAGTTTTAATAATATCTGTTATATGTATTTTAATACCATTTTCTTGAAAATGAATGTTTTCTAGTTTTATAAGTGAAAACGTCTGCATTCTATGGGCTGTACAAATTGCTAGGAGAATAATTAACTTTTTGGTAATTTTTTCAAGCGACAATTCGTTATTTGGAATCCATTCTGATATGTGAGATAAGACTAACTGAGGATTCCAGGTGTTGCTATACTTAGCTTTAGTCGGCTTTAATTTGTATGCTCCCTTTAACAGACGTTTCACACAATCATTAGAACCTATATTATTTACTAGCTGTTGCCCGCGACTTCGTCTGCGTGAGCAATATAGAATTTCCAATTTCGTTTAATTAATCATTCATTGCTCAACCCCCGTAAGTGATAGCGTGATAATATATAGCCTATGTGTTGAACCGGCCCCCAGGTAATAGTCATGCAAAATTTGATTTAAATCCATGCAGTACTTTTTGAGTTTATCCGGGACAAACATACAGACAAACAGATAAACAGACATACAGACAAAAATTCTAAAAACTACATATTTGGGTTCAGAATCGATTATGGATCACCCCCCAAGTATTCTTTTAAAAAAATATTAAATGTACAGTTTTGACTTTCCTATCATTTTATTATATGTATAGATTACTAGAGCGGATAGGGCAGAGCGATGTGAGTTTAAGGTACCATAACTGCCCCACCGAGGGGGTCCCCACGTTGTCGTCGTGGTGGGGCTTGCGTGCCTCAATGATCCTGAAGCTCTGCCGGTAGAGATACTCATGCCGGAAAGGTTCAGGGGAGAGGCCAGACAAAGAGGGACCCAGGGAGGGGCCGCTCCTGACCAGTCGACGCTAGTGGACATGGCAAGGATGCGGCCATACCCGCGGAGGTGCAGGCGCACTAAAGCGGTGGTCGTTTGCTCTTCGTACAACGAAGAGCAAACCTTTCGGCGGGTTTGCTGAGCCGGGTTGGCCGGACAGCAGACGGAGGCATGTATAATGCCGCCGCCGAGGGCTTGGCTTAATCGCCCGGCCCAGAGGAAGGACACCTCTTGATAAAAAACCACCCAATCCCAAGTTTCGGGAGCGCGGCGAGGGGATGAATGGCCGTGGTGGACACGGTCGTTAGCGCTCCCCCCTGTTGGGGCCAGCCGCCCCCAACAGTATGTAGGCTTGCCCCGGTATGAGGCCACTGCCGGGGTCGACGTTTAGTTGCTCTCATTCTCGTGGGACGTATATGGATTCACAAACTTTAAAAACAAACAAAAATGACGAAAAGGAGTGGGATGAGGACTCGGAATCCGAGTCCGTGTCCAGCGAGGGGGATGCGGGGGGTTTTAAGCTCCCCCGCAACAAGAAGGACCACCGGGCCGACGCCTTCCTCAAGAGGAGGAGGGAAGACCCCGGGTCCTCCTCTGGTGGCCGCGGGGCCTCGGCCAAAAAGGTCGCCAGGAGGCCTGTCAGCAAAGGGTCCGCTGGGGCTTCTGGGGGTGGCGGAGGAGCGGCCATCTGAGCTCCTCCTCCGAGGAGGAGTCGGCCATCGGCTCCGACCGGGAGCGGAGGGCGGACTTCGAGAAGACGGTGGAGTCCGCCATCAGGCAGGTGGCCCTTAAAAGAAAAAAGGCCAGCAAGGACGGCGCCATTGAGGCCGCCACCGCCTCCATCACCGCCGCAGCGGTGAGCAACTTTGGCCGGGCTCCCGTGAGCGAGCTGGCCAAACTGCAGCAGGAGGTGGCTCGTCTGACGGCCGCCCTGGAGTCTCTCGTGGAGGAGAACAGGAGTCTCCGGGCGGACCTCGCCAAGATGCGCGAGCAGGAGGCGGAGCGCGGCGGGGCCAGGCAACAGGCGCAGACTGCGCCGGCTGAGAGCCAGATCCTGGCCCTAGTCCGTCAGGAGATGGCGGCCTTCCAGGCTCGCTTCTCAGTCCTGGAGGGCAGGGTTCTGCGCCCCCCCCTCGCGGCGTCGAAGCCCCCAGCGGCCCAAAGGGCCTCCTATGCGGCTGCGGTTGCAGCGGCACCCCCACCCAGAAGGGGACCGCCGAGCAAGCCCTCTGTCGCGGCGCCGAACGGACCGACCAGGAGGGCGCCCGCTCAGCCAAAGCCCAAGACCGCAAGGGCGGTCCAGGCGCAGAGGCCCCCGGTGCCAACGTCAGCACCGGCTCCGTCGTCGGCACCAGTGGCGAAACGCCCTCCAAAGCCGACACCGTCTGCGGCCCCTACCTCTTCTGCCACTGAGTCTGCGTGGCAGGTGGTGGGGGACAAGAAAAAGAGGCGGAGGGCGGCCAAAGCGGCCAAAAAGAAGGCCCAGAAACAGCGGCGCAGGGAGCGAGCCGCCGCGGCGAAACTCCGCGCCCCCAAAACCGCGGCTGTAGTAGTCACACTACAGCCGGACGCGGTCAAAAGGGGCGTGTCGTACCGCGACGTGCTCGCCCAAGCAAAGGAGGCGGTGAACCTGCAGGAGCTGGGTATCGCCTCCGGCCTCCGGCTCAGGGTGACCGCAACGGGCGCCCGAATGCTGGAGGTCCCAGGAGCGGCCAGTGGCCCCGCCGCAGACGCTCTAGCCGAGAGGCTTAGGGCGTCCAAAAGTGCGGACGACGCCCGAGTCTCCAGGCCCCACAAGTGCGCGGATCTGCGCATCATGGGCCTGGACGACTCAGCTACTGCGGAGGAGGTAGTGGCCGCCGTCGCTAGGACGGGTGGGTGCTCCGCCGACGAAGTCAAGGCGGGCACCATACGTCCCGACTTCAGGGGCACGTGCACCATCACGGTGAGCTGCCCCGTGACGGCGGCCAAAAACATTGTTGACGGCCGAAGATTGCTGGTCGGCTGGGTGTCGGCGCAGGTTAAGCTGCTTGACCCCAGACCGCTGAGGTGCTTCCGATGCCACGTCGGGCATCATGTGGGTGTCCGTTGCACCTCGGAGGTCGACCGCAGCGCCCTCTGTTTCCGCTGCGGTCAGCCCGGTCATAAGGCCGTGGAATGCAGCGCCACGCCGCACTGCTCTGCATGTGCGGCTGCTGGCAAGCCGGCCGAACACCGGGCGGGGAGCAAGACCTGTGCCCCACCCGCCAAGCTGAGTAAGGGCAAGGGTCGGCCGTCCGTCGTTGCCACCGCCGCCACCTCCGCAGTGGCCACCACCGCAGCTCCTGCGGCCGCCGCCGCCCCCAACGCTGCCGCCGCTGTCGCCGTCGCTACTGCTGCTGCCGCTGCGCCCGCGTCTGAAGAGGAGGAAGACGTGATGGAGTGCTAGCCTGGCTCCACTACGCTTCCTCCAGGCGAACATCAACCACTGCGCCCGTGCCCAGGATCTGTTGCTCCAAAGCATGGCGCAGTGGTCGATCAACATCGCCGTGGTCGCTGAGCCGTACTTTGTCCTTCCCAGGGATGACTGGGTTAAGGACCTTAGCGGCTCAGTGACCATCATATCGTCGGCCGCCGCTGGTACTCCTTCCCTCGAAGGGGTGAAGAGTGGAAGGGGTTGCGTCGCAGCACGGTTCGGGGAGATAGTCGTCGTGGGGGTGTACTTCTCCCCGAGCCGAACTCTCGCCGAGTTGCACAACTCCCTCCTGGAGTTGTCCGTCGTCGTCGGAAGTTATTCCCTCCCCGTGGTAGTGTTAGGGGACTTCAACGCCAAGAACTTGGCCTGGGGTTCCCGACGCACAGATGCACGGGGTAGGATGGTGGAGGACTGGGCGCTGGAAGCAGGCCTGGTCGTCCTCAATCGGGGTTCTGTCCCCACGTGTGTACGGATGCGGGGCGAGTCAGTGGTGGATATCTCGTTCGCCAGCCCCGCTCTGCTACCGCGTGTCTTTGACTGGCGCGTGGAGGAGGGGGTGGAGACCTACTCCGATCACCGGTACATCCGGTTTGACGTCTCCGCCCAGAACCCTAGCGCACCGGTCCTGCAGACCCCGAGTGGTCCACGTTGGGCGCTGAGGCACCTTGACCGGGAGCTTCTCCTGGAAGCCTCAGTCGTGCAGGCCTGGGTGTCATCACCGGACAGGCCCGCCGACATCAACGACGAGGCGGAGTGGTTCCGGGAGACCATGTCCGAGATTTGTGACGTGGCCATGCCCCGAGTCCCGCCAGGACGCGCCCGACGCCAGGTGTACTGGTGGTCTTGCGAGATCGCGGCCCTTCGAGAGGCGTGCGTCGCTGCGAGGCACCTGTACACCAGACACCGCAGGCTGCGCATCCGCCCTCCGGATGCAGAAGCCAGGGAAGCAGAGCTGTACGAGGGTTACAGAGCTGCGAAGACCGCCCTCCAATTGGCCATCGTCCAGGCCAAGGAGGTGGCCAATGCGGAGCTGCTGGGGTCTCTGGACAGGGACCCGTGGGGGCGCCCGTACAAAATGGTGCGGGGCAAGCTCCGCCCATGGGCCCCCCCGCTGACCCAGAGTCTTCAGCCTCAGCTGGTGGAGGAGGTGGTGAGCGCTCTGTTCCCTTCGCGCGGGGAACACTCTCCCCCGCCCATGTCTCTGCAACCCGCGGTGTCAAGTACGGACCACACTTCCGACGACGACGATGTCCCCGAGGTGACTGGGGTGGACCTGAGAGTGGCGGTGGCTAGGCTGAAAGCCAAAAACACCGCCCCAGGGCCTGATGGCCTGCCTGGCAAGGCCTGGGTCCTGGCCCTTGAGGCTCTCGGGCCTCGACTTAGGGGGCTTCTCAGCGCATGTTTGGAGAGGGGCCAGTTCCCACTTCGTTGGAAGACAGGGAAACTGGTCCTCATACGGAAGCCGGGGCGCCCTGCGGACTCTCCGTCCGCATACCGGCCTATCGTGCTGCTCGACGAGGTGGGCAAGCTCTTTGAGCGAGTTGTCGCACACCGCCTCGTCGCGCACCTTGGGGGGATAGGGCCGGACCTTGCGGACCACCAGTTCGGTTTCCGCAAGGGGCGCTCAACGGTGGACGCCATCATGCGCGTGAGGGCTCTCACGACGGGGGATGCTGTGTCCCGGGGGGGGGGGTCGTCTTGGCGGTGTCTCTTGACATCGCCAACGCCTTCAACACCCTTCCCTGGAGTTGCATCAGGGAGGCACTCCGGTATCACCGGGTGCCGACCTACCTTCGTCGCGTGGTCGAGGCCTATCTGTCGGATAGGTCCATCATTTACCCTGGTCACAACGGGGAATGGAACCGGCGAGAGATGTCGTGCGGTGTTCCGCAGGGGTCGGTACTGGGGCCGCTCTTGTGGAACATCGGCTACGACTGGGTGCTGCGCGCCGACCTCCCTAGCGGCGTCAGCGTGGTCTGCTACGCTGACGACACGCTGGTTCTGGCACAAGGGAGGTCGCACCAGGAGGCGGCCGATATAATGACGTGCGGGGTTGCGATAGTCATCGAGAGGATCCAGCTGCTGGGACTGGAGGTGGCCTTGCACAAATCCGAGGCCATGTGCTTTCATGGGCTTCGGAACGCGCCACCTTCAGGCTCCCAAGTCACGGTGGGGGGGGCTACCATCGGCGTCGAGAGGGCGATGAAGTACCTGGGACTCGTCCTCGACGGCCGGTGGAGCTTCGTCGAGCACTTCCGACGTTTGGGCCCCAAACTGGAGAAGGCAGGTGAAGCATTCAAGCGGCTCCTGCCCAACCTGGGAGGCCCAAACGCCCCCTGCCGCAAACTCTACGCGGGGGTCATGCGGTCCATGGCCCTTTACGGGGCCCCGGTATGGGCACGTTCGGCACGGCCGCGGGCTGTGCACTAAAGAAGAAAGAAAGAAGAAAAGAAAAGGCTAATCCGGGGGTACCGCACGATCTCCCGCGAAGCAGCTGGCCTACTCGCTGGACTGCCACCGTGGGATCTGGAGGCGAGGGTCTTCTTGCGCCTGTACGACTGGCGCGAGGAGGCTCAGCGCCGGGGAGAAACCCCGTTGCCGCGGCAAGTTGTCGCGCAGCGGGCGGAGCTCCGGCGCGATCTCATGGTGGCCTGGAGGGAGCGACTGTCGCAACCCAGTGCAGGGCACGCCACCATCGTGGCGGTAAGTCCCCTCTTTGAGGAGTGGCTCGGGAGGAGTCACGGCGCCCTCACGTACCGCATGACGCAGGTCCTCACCGGACACGGTTGTTTCGGGAGGTACCTGCACCGCATCGGTCGTGAGGAGGCGCCCGGGTGTCACCATTGTGCGGACAGCCCCGAGGACACGGTGGACCACTCAGTCCAGGTGTGCCCCGCATGGGAAGGGCACCGCCGGGTCCTCGTCGAGGCTTTGGGCGGCGGCGACCTCTCGCGTCCGGCCCTGGTTCAGGCCATGGTCCGGGGCGAGAGGGAATGGGATGCCGTCGCCTCCTTCTGCGAAGCGGTCATGCTCGAGAAGGAGGAGGCGGAACGCCAGAGAGTTCGCACCTCTCATCCCGGCCGCCGCGCTGGACCAGGTAGACACCATGGGCGCCGGGTGTCGCGAGATGACTCCCGGCCACCGTAGGCGTGGGTCTGTGGGCGGTGAGTTCGGGTGGCTCATCGTCCCTCTGTCTTCCTAGACGACAGACCCGTGTCGACGGCGCGCGTTGTTCCACGCGCTCCTCAAAGAGACGTCAGCAACCCCAGCGGGGCCCAGCAGGGCCAAGGCCTGCCGGGGCTGCGGGTTGTTCGAAAGAGATACCGCGGCCCTGGTACATAAAAGGCCTATGACGGAACACGACGATTTTAGTCAGTAAGAGTCTGACACTCCCTCACCGCTGCTAACCCACAGCGGGAGGGGTCATTTGATGATTTTACGTCGATAAAAAAAAAAAAAAAAAAAAGGTACCATAACTGCAACCACTATTGAAGCATTTAGTAAGGAATGTTAACACGGCCTTTATAGGAGGTTCATAAACATTAATGTCATTAGAAATGCAATATTGCCACCAAAGCTTAAGCGAGGTATTGTATTGTTTAATGGTACTGTCAGAAAACGAGGCCAACATCAGTGTCGTTGTCTCTGGGCAGGCTCGTCTTTGGTTGTATGACTGCCGCAGAGCCTCGCGACACCCAGGGTAAGGTCCTTGTGTAAAGGATGGTGATCCCTGAAATGAGATTGTAACAAATTTTTATCTGAGTTTAAATATAGTACATCGGACACTATTAAACTCTGCAATAAAGGGAACCAGGCCTGTGAAGGCCAGTAGGGGAAAACAAATATACCGTTTGCTTTGTCGTCTATAATTTTTCTGAGACACTTTAAAATTAAAGAAAAAGGAGGGAAAGCGTAGAAGTTAAGCGATTGCCAGTTTAGCGTAAATGCATCTACATATGTAGCGTCTGGGTCTTGTTTCCAAGAAACAAACTCAAAACATTTTGCATTATCACGGGATGCAAACAGGTCAATATCAGGCAATCCGAAATTATGAACAATATCCTGAAATGCTCTGTTAGAAAGTGTCCATTCCGTATCTGGGTTAACTATTCTGGAGGCGGTATCAGCGCGGTTTTCTTTTGTATTAACGTACGATGCAAATATCCAGATGCCGCGAGTCTCACACCACTGCCAGATTGTCCTTGTAAGGTTGTTCAGATGAGGGTATTTAATACCTCCCATTCGGTTCAAATAGCTAATTGCGGTGGTATTGTCTACTCGAAGTAATATTGCACAGTTGGTTTTGTTTTTGGCAAAAGATTTAAGACCGAGGAAAGCGGCCATCAACTCCAAATAATTGATGTGGTGGTGCTTTTCTGAGTCTTTCCATTTTCCGAAAATGTTAGAATTTTCACAAACAGCGCCCCATCCTGTTCGAGACGCGTCACTATATATTTCTAGTTCAAAATGGGGCTGTCTTAAATAATTATAGGTGGTGTTGATATTCTCCGACCACCAATGAAGATCTTCTAATATTACTTTTGGCAAATTAATTTCATTTTCGTAATTGTTATGCTCAAGTAAGGCTAAGTACTTTTGACGTTCCAGTATTTTTGTATATAGCCACCCGTATTTAACGGCTGGACATGCAGATATTAAAATACCTATCAGTTGAGCATATTCACGTACGGAACATGACGGTAGTTTCGAAAAAAATTGAACCATCTGTGCAATTTTACTACGTTTGTCTGATGGGAGACTTAATGTAAGGTTTTTTGTGTCATAACAAAAGCCAAGGAATTTACAAGTTTTTTGAGGGGTCAAATTACTTTTTTCGTAATTAATAATGAAACCTAGGCAATTCAACACCTTTAACGTTTCCTTTACGTTATTGATGCATTGTTTATATGTGTCACCGATACATAAAATATCATCTAAATAAAAAACTGATTTATGACCGCGATATCTTAGATAAGTCATAACCTCCCTCATTATCTTTGTGAAAACACGCGGTGCCACACATAGGCCAAAAGGTAATGCACTGAACTCATAAGTAAGGACACTGGCAGTGTTGTCAGGCTGGAATTGAAACCTTAAATATTTACGGTGTGAGGGATGAATCGGTATTAAAAAATAAGCATCTTTTAAATCAATAGTAGCTAGGTAACCCCCTTGCGGGATTAACCTGCAAGCAGTCCGATAATCTTCCATTTTAAAATGTTCTATGTGTACAAATTTATTTAAGGGCTTCAAATTCAAAATAAATCGCATATCACCATTAGATTTCGGAGTGAGAAATATTCTTGAGATAAATTGATCAGATGAGAAATTAGACTCAGTTATTGCTCCTAGATCTTTAAGCTTGTTTATGGCTATTGACATATCACGTTTTTCTTTTAGGGAAAAAATGCTTTGAGGGACATTACACTGGTATACTTCAGATTTAAAAGGTATTTTATACCCGTTTTTAATCCAATCAAGTACAACTTTATTGCTTGTTACTTTCAACCAACAATTATAAAAGTGGGTAAGCCTACCCGCATGAACCTGGGCTAGCGGTGACTTGGCGCCGGTGCACGTGATTTCTCGGAATTGGTTGCTCGTTGAGGTTGAGCCGGTGCTGAGTAGGGACGACGGGCGATCGACGTTAGTGCAGGTTTCTTGTAGGTTCCCCGCCCCCCCCTGTTCGCCGGCGGATACCGAGGGGGCGCTGCCCAGTTTCCCTGGTAAGACGCTGGGCGCGTAGTAGCCTGTGTAGCGGGTGGTTTAGGTTTTTGAACCGGTTTCTTAATTTGGAGACCCTGTTTTTCAATAGCCTTAGTCGCTTTAATTTTTTCCGAAAGTGACGAGCCAAATAGTGTTTCATCTCTTTCGGACTCGTTTATCACGTGCAAAAAAGATTTGTCTAAGCTGGGAGTAATAAGTTTTATGCGATTGTTAGTAATTTGGTTATGTGAGTCACATAATATGCGGCACCCATTACTGAGGTGTTTCATTGCTTGAACCTTATCGTCGGATTTTAAAAGAATATCGATAGCACGATTCACAGCGGTGATGCCTAAGCCGAGCTGTTGCTGCGAAGCGGTGATTGTTTTGTCGCGGTTGCGGACCATGTCTGGCACCGCGGCAGATATCTCAGCGTTAAGCTTTGGTGCTTGCAATAATTTGCAATTATCAGGAACTAAATAATCTTTTAAGATTTTATCTTTTTTGTCGGTTGGTATCCCTTTTTTCAACAAGGGGACCCATAACTTAGATAAATTTTCGTGAATACTTTCACCAAATTCCGGGGAGTCAGATGTTGATTCACCAAGGGCGGATAACAGATCTGGATCTAACTCGTCGACCGTAGTGACGTCATCCTGTCGTCGCTTCCGGCATCTCTGACGATTCTAATGTAGGTTCTTGAACCTCTGCCTCTCGATCGTTGATCAATTCGTCACCTAAAAATACATTAGGTTGACTAAGAACAAATTCGAGCATAATCGGAGGGTGGGTTAGAAATAAACTCAACAAATAATGGTTTGATAGTTTTTTATTTTGCAGACAAGCGATACATCTGTTTCAGACTGTTCGTTATTTCTGCTTATTGTCATCGTTGAAGACTCGCAGTCAACCCCGATGCAAACAAATATAATCAGATTTTGATTTAAAATGAAACTTGGAAATGTCGATGTTATTGACTCGCGGTCAATTCCAACGCATTTTCAAGATTTCTTATCACTTTAGTTGTATAGTCACAAAACATTAATAAAATTTAATTTGTATTTACCTTCATGGTCGGATTCCGAAGATTCAAACGGCGAGATGATTTTTCGACGTCTTTGTTTCTCGGTTAACTTTCGTATTTTCCTTTCATATCGTTCAATACGAGACTGCGCACTTCTTTTCGGCATGGTGATTTTAGGAGCCACTATAGTGCGCGTGCGAGCGTTACCGAGCACAAAAAGGGAATGAGAAAGAATAAGATGGCGGCCTGAAGATAAGCTAAACCGGAAAAAACGTCATCAAGTATTCGTTTAAAAACTCTTAATATTGTGCGAATGTTACCTAGTGAATTAGGGTACTACATGTTATTTCTGTCATATCTGAAGAATGAAGCGGGAAATATAATATCTTATAAACAATTCCTTAACTAGAACTGACAACTGGTTATCATTATTATTAACCATTTATTTCAGACATAATCCATATAAGTGTCAGTAAAATTTTCTTAAAATCTATGTTAGTAGGTACCTAATTATAAGGCATTTTTTTATGATCACAATTAATGTTAGTTATGAAAAACATCATACCATAAACAAAGTAACGTCAGCACAAGTAGGAGTACTTTGGGCTAATCGAATATATTATCTTAATTGATCGTATGGAAATAATATTTATTTTAATTGATCATGGGGAATTCTAATAAAATACTAATTTGAATTATAGCCGCAACATACACAGCGGTCCTCTTTCTTGTAATATGATTGCTTAACATATTTATGGAAATTACCCACACTCACACCGCATGCTATAAAGTTCTTACACTGCAAGTTATTTCATGATCCAATTCTGCAGTTTTGCAGATGTTAAGAGCCCATTTACACTTACTCATCGACTGCATAATAAAAACGTTTCCGACTTCATCGACAAGCGGTTTATGATATAGTACGTCGCACCGGCTGACCGCCCCGCCGCGCCGTCGCGTCGAATGGCTCATGTACCGTTTTGTCCGCGGCAAGTGTAAAAGCACCATAATCTATTTCAACGCTCAGAGTTCAGATGGCCATTATGTCTTATTTCTTAAAGTGTAAAGTGTGTGTCGTCTGTATGAATGAATTAAATTAAAATTTGGATGTCCTTGAGCCAATCTGGTCACAGAAAATAGAATGTGTGTATACGCTATTTCTTATTTTTGTGGAGAGACATGAGACAATCTGTCCCAAATTTTAGTTTAATATATACGGTATCCTAAAGTTCAGATGTCCTCGAGCCAATCTGGTCACAGAAAACGGAGTATGTGTAACCTGTAGTGATGCACAATCTCTAACTTTGTGGAGAGACATGAGACAATCTGTCCTGAATTTTAGGCTAGCGATTCATACAGCGAAATACCTTATTTGTTAACGTGTAAGTAAAGTGTGTGTCGTCTGTATGAATGAATTAAATTAAAATTTGGATGTTCTTGAGCCAATCTGGTCACAGAAAATAGAATGTGTGTGTGCCTATGAGTATACGCTATTTCTTATTTTTGTGGAGAGACATGAGACAATCTGTCCCAAATTTTAGTTTAATATATACTCTTAAAAACCAGAAGCAGGTTTGTTTAACGAGGAAATTACAAGAAATAGTTTTAACATGAAAATCAACTAAGATTAATCAGAAACGCGGCAAAATCGCATCCTGTCAAACGATAACATGTCTTGTCACAATGACGTTCGAAAAAAGAATCCTCCAAGCATAGATGAACGGCTGAATGGCGAGGTGTCTATGGTCGCTCGTCTCTGCTGCCCTCTTTGTAACTACTGGCAGCTAACACGGCCTCTCCTGACACCCTGACGTCCTCGGCAGGATCTGGATGAGCCTGGTTGAGTCTCGGAACACCTGCACATGCAATAAGCGAGTTGGACCTGGCTCAATTTCGTCATATTTAAATCTCGAATGGTTATCGTGCTCGTCATCGTTTTTTTGAACACATGACACTTTCAGAATAAAAAATATTCGAGGACTTACAAACCTCAAACAAAGTACTAATCCATTTAAAGAAAGAAAAATAAATAACATCAACTTTAAATCAAATAACGGGTACAAAATGAATAACAGAACACTGGTATACCACCCAGTGACTCGCAAATAAATAACATCAACTTTAAATCAAATAACGGGTACAAAATTAATAACAGAACACTGGTATACCACCCAGCGATTCGAAAATAAATAACGTCAACTTTAAATCATATAACAGGTACAAAATTAATAACAGAACACTGGTATACCACCCAGCGATTCGAAAATAAATAACGTCAACTTTAAATCATATAACAGGTACAAAATTAATAACAGAACACTGGTATACCACCCAGTGTAAGTGTGTCGAGTGTAAGGCTGAAACATATTAGTTGTACACATATAAACACACAACATACAAAGAAATCATGTAAATTATTAACCTGGTTTGGAGTGTAAAGCTGAAACATATTAGTTGTAAGAAGAAATACGATTACTTTTACTTATTAGTTAAACCGTGGGTGCAAGCGTGCACTCAAGCGCAAGAAATATGTTATCAAGAACAAATACTCGAACTATACGAAAGTCATAGTCAAATCAAGTCATAGTCAAGCCAGGGGCTCAAAATATACGGAAAACATGGTCAAGGCAAGTCATAGTCAAGCCAGTTGTTCAGACTATACGGAAGCCATAAGCCAGGGGCTCAGACTATACGGAAGCCATAAGCCAGGGGCTCAGACTATACGGAAGCCATAAGCCAGGGGCTCAGACTATACGGAAGCCATAAGCCAGGGGCTCAGACTATACGGAAGCCATAAGCCAGGGGCTCAGACTATACGGAAGCCATAAGCCAGAAGCTCAGACTATACGGAAGCCATAAGCCAGGGGCTCAGACTATACGGAAGCCATAAGCTAGAAGCTCAGACTATACGGAAGCCATAAGCCAGAGGCTCAGACTATTCGGAAGGCATAAGCCAACAAAACCAGCAGGAGCACCAGCACAGCAGCGCTCGTGCCAGGATCAAGAGCACCAGCACAGCAACGCTTGTGCCGCGACCAGGAGCACCGGCAGAGCAGCGCTCGTGCTGCAATCAGCAGCACCAGCACAGAAGCGCTTGGGCCACGATACGGCCGTTACACATTCTCGTGTATAAGTCTGCGAACAAGCACTTACGACATACATTTCGTTCGGCCACTTCTGACCATTAAAATCTGGAAAGCTTTTTGCTCTCAAAGAAATAAATTCAAGGCATAACTTTGAAACTATGTCTCAGAAATATCATTATTACTAATCATGTATCAGCAACGCTGAAAACACAACTACCATTACGGTTTGATAAGTTACGTGTAGTTAACTTCACTTCAGCTTTTGCTACACAGAATACTCATAGGTGACAATAAACAAGGTACATTATTACACATTTATCCACTAAATACAACTAAGAGCATAATTACTTCCGATGTGTAATCAAAACAATAGAACAGATCACCTGACCTCAAAGCATGATATGCCAGGTCTACTATCCACTGGCTTTCATTACCGGAGTATGCCAAACGAGATACTGGCCGTCAGCACTCCGTACAGCATGCAAAGCTTGTACAGCAGCACAGCACCCGGGGAGCATGAAGTGTCACAGCTTACTATGTCAAATGACACAGCACCTGGAGCGCTTACACCATCACCTCACATGGCTTAGGCTTATCCTTAATACCTGTAGTCAAAAGACAAGCAAGCAAGCATCTGGCTAAGGTAACCAAACGTTCAATTGACAGACTCTCAAGCATTGTCATGTTACAGATTTGAACATTAGTTAACATCAAAAATTAATGCAACCGAATTACATAATCAGTAAAAGAAAATAAAAACTAAGGTCTGAAAACAGACTTTCAATTTGTAAATTGTAAAATGGCACCAAAAATCTAGAGCCTGATGCACAATTTTAACTATTCCATTTCAATGAAAACAATTTGAGTAAGTCAATATCAAATCAGTGTGCATTTATATCACAAGAGCAGTAAACTTATATTTCTGTGTAGGTACTTGTTGAAACTCTCATGAGCAGAAAGATTAGAAATAAATATTATTGGGCTCATTTACATAGTAAGCCTGTTAGTTATCTAACTCAAGTTCTCATACACTTTCAGTATGTCTTTAACTAATAACCCAACAATATGGATTACAAGTCATGTATTACATAAAAGCTAAATAAAACCGGATCGATCTCACCATTTACATACAGGGGTACATTACAGAATTCTTCCTATAACATCTGGAGCATAGTAGGAGCAAGGCATGTTGTTCACGGATACCACAGCAATACATAGGCAGAAACTCATTCCACCCAAAACACACGAGAGCAGCATCAGCGTACTAAGCTCGAGCAATTCTCGACTTATTACACCGTCATATCCATATGAAAACCAAAGCAATCGTTATTTCGGTTATAACACAAACATTTTGATATTACCTTAACATGTTACTATGACAATAAATTTTGTTAACCAATGATCATAGTTACCAGACCTGTTATTTCCATAAAAATAATAAAAAACCAATATTCCTTTGCGATTTTTCCAATCCACATTAATGCTATCCTCAAGGATAATAGGATGTATTCTTAAAGTTATTTGGGCACTTGATGCCGCTGAACTCTTCAGAATGGAATAGACCAGAATTGAATGTCCTTGTTCCACAACAAGACATATTTATTGGTATCACTTACGCTACCTGCATAGCATCTTGAATATACCGTTGCGTAGATTGCAACGCACTGCAATCCATTACAAAATAAAATAGAACGGCACATCACACACACATCTCCTTAATGTACAGATTGAGAAAAAGGCCTATAGACAGAACTCTTTTATGTTACGAGCTTGCAGAACTTTTAATGCAGCGTGTCAGGATACAGAGCTGGATTTGTTTACAACCAGTATCCGTCAATTAAAGAAACGTTTGTGTTGCTGTTTCTTTGAATAGGAACTTTTTACAATAGTATCTTTGTGCATTTCACACATTGTCATCATGGTTTTTTATTCTGTTTGTATTTGTATTTTGGCTGTATGCAGAATTCTGTAATTTGATATGTACACTGAAACTTTTCGTCGTTGTGTAAATGCCCATTTTGATTGTTATGAGTGGAAACTTGTTATTGGCCCTCTTCCACATTATTACCCTAAACTAAACGATGTATGTAGCTGTAAGTTTCCTTAAAATTAATAAAATAAAATAAAATAAATAAAATAAAACTTCAGTAATGGCGGATATCTTTACACCGCGTCGTACTTAATAAAAGTGCCAATGAATCTGAAACTGAAATCAAAAACTTTATAGTGGGAGTGAGACTATCCCACTTCTGATCTTAAAAACCAGAAGCAGGTTTGTTTAACGAGGAAATTACAAGATATAGTTTTAACATGAAAATCAACTAAGATTAATCAGAAACGCGGCAAAATCGCATCCTGTCAAACGATAACATGTCTTGTCACAATGACGTTCGAAAAAAGAATCCTCCAAGCATAGATGAACGGCTGAATGGCGAGGTGTCTATGGTCGCTCGTCTCTGCTGCCCTCTTTGTAACTACTGGCAGCTAACAATACGGTATCCTAAAGTTCAGATGTCCTCGAGCCAATCTGGTCACAGAAAACAGAGTATGTGTAACCTGTAGCGATGCACAATCTCTTACTTTGTGGAGAGACATGAGACAATCTGTCCTGAATTTTAGGCTAGCGGTTCATACAGCGAAATACCTTGTTTGTTAACGTGTAAGTAAAGTGTGTGTGAACTGAAATAGTGGAATTGCGCCCAATCCGTTTGTTGATCGAACAAGGTAATCCATTTATATTATTGGGCATTCTAATCCACCGAGAGCGACGGAGGCGAACGGAGTGAGCCGTAGGAACGGAAGGTGGATTAGAATGCCCAATAATATCCTACTCACCTCTCATCCCGGCCGCCGCGCTGGACCAGGTAGACACCATGGGCGCCGGGTGTCGCGAGATGACTCCCGGCCACCGTAGGCGTGGGTCTGTGGGCTGTGGTGAGTTCGGGTGGCTCATCGTCCCTCTGTCTACTTAGACGACAGACCCGTGTCGACGGCGCGCGTTGTTCCACGCGCTCCTCAAAGAGATGTCAGCAACCCCAGCGGGGCCCAGCAGGGCCAAGGCCTGCCGGTTCTGCGGGTTGTTCGTAAGAGATACCGCGGCCCTGGTACATAAAAGGCCTATGACGGAACACGACGGTTTTTAGTCAGTAAGAGTCTGACACTCCCTCACCGCTGCTAACCCACAGCGGGAGGGGTCATTTGATGATTTTTGACGTCGGAAAAAAAAAAAAAGGCCTTCCGGGCCGAGAAAGTTCAGCGGTTGAGGTAGAAGGTTGCGGTAGAGTCTATCGTACACAAAATTCTATCTCCTGGCCTTCCAGCCACAACTTATTCTTATTAAGGAAACGCTCTTTTGATTTTCCTGAAGACACCCATCTAGTTGCAATTTTTGAAGAAATGCTGGCTAATTTCATCTTAATTTCCCTTTCGCATTCTTCAGTGATATCAGAAAAATTAAACTTAGTTGAAATAAACTCAAATAGACGATCACATCTTTTGTCTTTTTCGTGTTTAAGCCACTCTTCGAAAAACTCTATTTTATTAATAGAGTAAAGCTTTTCTGAAAAAATGAAAATAAAATAGTTTTACTCAAGTGTGCTACATAAATTATATGTCATAATCATCTACAGACATGCAGCTAAAACATATAAAAAATTCAGCCCGGATACAAGAGGATACATGGCTTTTCCAAGGCAGATAAATTGAAAAACAATGAAAATACATGTTTTTTTTTGTGTATACACAGATTGTCTATTTTATGAATGTCTATGGCACATAAAAAGATTCCAATAAGAATTAAATGTTATACATACCTTCAGAAGTAAAATCCATCACTAAAACTTCCACAAAATTAAGAACTGTCACCATGAGATGTTATTGCAAGTGTCGCGAAAATGCAACTGACCTAATTCTTTGATTGCATTTACCTCATTAGCTCACTTTGATAAACGATGACTCATCAGTATGGAATGTTGGACGTAAACAATTCTTGGAATCGGGGGTTTAGGGGTGTTGTTTACATGTAGAAAGTACCTACTGCCGGGAATTACATAATGACTTTTGTCCACCTGGCTTGTTCTAGAGCGGACACTGTGTGTCGGTATAAACTGCTGTATCTTTTGATCGCGTTAACTGAGAAGTTTGATTTTTTCACTGCTTAAAGGGACAATATACCTAGGTATTTGGTATAAATTTCAATTTGATACATTTATTCGTTCGTGAGAAATAAGGTAGTAAGTTTCATTTTATTAATAGTTATTTGTTATACAAGAGTGCAAAGTTGCTTTTTAACCGCGGGCTCAATTTTGATGACCGAGCAAGCGAAGGATTCTAAAATTGAAACACGAGCGTAGCGAGTGTTTCAATAATTAGAATCCTGAGCGATAGCGAGGGAATCAAAAGAGCACAAGGTGAAAAATCTTTGCACTCGAGTGCAACACGTAACTTTTCATCCCACCTCATCGAGGAAATTTAAAAACAAAATGGCGCGCACATATGAGTATCAAATTAAAAAGAAGTACCTATTAAAGTTCATTTATTTGAAAACTCAGTTTAAAAATGAAACGAGGTTAAAAATCTATGTAAAAACAATAATAAAAATTACTTAATTAATTGAATAATTATTTTAAGCAGTATTTTATTTGTTTAATATGTATTTGTTTGAAAAGTCTTATCAAGATTGTCACAAATGGAGTATTGCACACGATGTTCTAAATTCAAATCACTTTGCCGCTCTAGAGGATAAAAACGGCTTTTGCGCTCAGATATCAAAGGGTAAAACTACTCTTTCCGAGATGGTGGGATGAAAAATATTTTTATTATATTATATAACTAAAAAAATGAGATTTTCGCAATTTTTCCTATATTTGCATTATATCGATTACGTTGGAACGTAAAATCAGCCGCGGAACTTCGGTCGCGTACGTTCGGCATAGTGTGTTTAGACACTAAGAGCGATCTCTTCCAGACAACCTTAGGATGGATTGAGACGAGAAGGAAAAGATTATACGGTAGGCAGTAAGGCAAAGTGTACACTTGCTCCTGCAATTTGCGCACCTAAATAATATTACCATTAATACTTAAA